>WOFM01000512.1:1089925-1390905 GCA_011428145.1 Ericerus pela
CAACTAGGTCAGAAATATACAGAAGGTATATTTGTTTATATAAAATTAAATACGAATAGTTTTGTGGTTGTTTATGAAGAGTTATAGGAAGGTAAATTTGTTGGTAAATATCTACATTTTTGGTATTCGAAAATGAGTGAACGAATATGTTCGTCATTTCTTAAAATAGACGAAAATATACGTTACAGGTATCTATTTCTTGCAAGAATTTTCTAGTAAAATTGTATTGTTAAGAACTCTTTTTGCAATAATTGAAGGTTAATTTTTCAGCAACTATTTTCATGTTTCGACTTATATTTTGGACTTGGGACGACTTGTACTTTGCATGGAAATTTTTCAACATATTATTAGTTTGAAATAAACGAATTATTATTATATTATCTGTATATGTTAGTTTCGTTTAATACTTTGACAATTATATTTTCAAATTTTGAACGATCTAAAGATTTGGTCAAAATATCGGCCAATTGATTTTCAGAACTCACAGTTCCAAAAAATATTATTTTTTCTTCTAATGCTTCTAAAATTGAGTAGCATTTAATGATTAGGGCTCTAGATTTTTTCTGACTACCCCCTGAACATATTCCTTGTGTTGAAATATTGTCTTCCATTATATCTACGATCAATTTCTCTCCAACAATTTCATAATTCATATGATGTATGACTTTTATCGTATCTAAAGTGTCAAAAACTGCAATTATTTCTGCCGCAGTACTTGATGAGGCGTGAATAGTTTGCTTAGAGCAATTCCACTCCACCAAGTCTCCATTAGTAAATAACATAAATCCAGTTATTGACTTTCCCTTTCCTAGATTATTTATATCTATGTTTGTTCCATCAACCTGGGGTGCATATGAGGCATCAACACAAGCCTTCACCCCATCCCCCTCCAATTCATATACTACACCATAATTCCCCGTTGTACCGACATACCCAAAAATTCCCCCTACGCAATTCCTGAGTGTGTCATTAGAATTACCTTGGAAATGCGAGAAAAAATTGACTGGGAATAATATGTCCGGCCCTGCAACTCCCGCCAAATACAATAGCCCCCCCACCATCGACCCATATTTGGTACCGTCTCGACCATCCTCCATTTTATCTATTTCCATGCCCATCCCCACAGAGGCGGTACCTTTCAATTCCGAAATTCGAAACCTCTTCAACACTCTATCCATGTGTTTATACCGTGAAAGTATCATTATCGACGTCTCCAACCATTTCCAAACCCACAAAAAATTCAGGACTGTTTACCACGGCAACTGCAAAATCTTCCTGCAACTCTTCATTTACCCCCGCAATGGACAGTTGCGAGTTCGACGCCATCAACATGCCATCCACATATGCCAAGAAGTACATTCCCCCATCATTACCAATTACTGTACAAAGACATCCATCACCCCCGGTACCAGCAAAGCTCACATCCCCCACCTCCATGTCCAATAAGTCACACCACGATTTGCTGGATGCCTTCAATCCATAAATCGACTTCCCCAATCCGAGTACCTGATCCATGTCCATATTTATCCCCCCAGGTCTTCCCACAAAAATAGGTTTTACCATTGGTGAATTTAAATATGCGGCCCTCACGCCATACCGCACCATTATCAATTTCTCCCCATTAACCATAGACAATAACAATCCTATGGTTCCCATCAATGCCACCGAGCCATGGTCTCGGCAATACCATATTTGGCTCGATCCCTAAAACCTCTTGCCACAAGTCCCGCCTTTGGCTTCGGATCCCCAAACTCACCAAATTTTACTGTGAAAATCCATCTTATATCAATAAGTTTTTGGCGATTGTAATCCACTATTTCCCATACCCCCATGTCATCGAGAGAACCAAATTTGTCATTTATGGCCCTAATCCAATCCCCCCTAAATGGGTTTGTATTTATTTCAGAGAAAGTTTTCGGAATATTGTCCTCTATGTATATTTTATTGTATTTAATGTTGACATTCATTATAACTGGGTTGATTATCCCCAAATCATATTCATAATCTGCCGATTTTATTGTGAGGGGTTTATTATTTATTTTTAATGATTTTATATTTTGTGTTTTGTCCATTTTTACATCACATGAAATATAGGATTTTGTGTTATAAGGATCTCTAAGACAGTATCCTGTATTTGTATAGCCCATCATTATATTTTTCTCTGCCCTATGTGCTAATTTCGGGTCGATTTTATTTTTTGATTTTGATTTTGCCTTTGTAGCATTCTGTCTTCTGACTTCCACAGGTATATGTCTATATGTTAATGCCCCAAAGACTTTAAGATTTTTCAAATTTGGTTTTACTCCATAAAATAATTCATAAGGTGTTTTAAATCCTGCATTTGCTTTCGTGGGGGATCTATTAATTAAATAAGCTGATGTAACCACAGCATAGGACCAATATTTTATATCTAGATTGGTATCAATCAACATGGCTCGTACTCTCTTTGCCTTTTGGCAATACCATTTAATTCTGGAGAATACGGCACCACATAATCCATTGTTATGCCAACCTCATTACAATAATTTATTATTTTGGCATCAGTATAATCTTTTGCATTATCGCATCTTATAGTGCCTATAGGATATTCAGGGAATTTATTTCTCATGGATATTATAATGTTTTTAAATTCATTTGTCACTTGGCTTTTATTAGCAATAGGCATGACAAAAGTGTACTTCAAAAAATGATCTATAAATGTTAAAATATATTTTTGATTTGCCACAGAGAGCGTAAATGGACCCATAATATCTGAGGATGCTATCTCTAATTTCCTAGTTGGTTTAGTCCTAATTCCAGTATGACCTAATCTTGAGTTATTGGCAATACAACATATTTGGCAATTTACAAAATCTTCATCCCTAAAGTTTATATTTTCGGGAATGCCAACTGCTAAAGTTTTTAATTTTTGCAGATATCTGGCATTTAAATGCCCAAGCCTCCTATGTATTATCAATTTTTTATTAATATTATTATTTATATGTGTTTTATTATTATCGATATTATTTTCATTTCTTTCTTCTATTATTTCCTCATTTTCACCCCCCTGAGGTGATTCAGTATTCGTATCATCATCTTGAATTTCCAGTTCTACTGTAAAATCATCCCATTCATCATCTATATTTTGAGTGACTGGGGTACATATTATATTCTGGGGGTTTCTATTACTATTTTCTATTTGTGTTTTATTATTATTTTCGATATTATAATATATATAAAAAATTCCTTCCTCTTTTTTTGCAGTCATAATTATTTCTGCATTTTCAATAAAATATATATTTGCAATATCTTTCTGTTGGTCGATATTGATTATTCCAGTATTTGTGATTTTTATTGCTGAAATAATATCTAGGTTTAGATCCGGCACATAATGGACATTGTTCAATTCTATCAATGACTGAATTTTATTGAAATTTTCGACTTTGATCACCATCCTACCTGTATGAGTGGCGTATAAAAAAGTAGTTTTTCCCGCACATTGCAATTTTATTGGAGTTACAAATTTTTTAACATCTACTAATTTATTAAAATCAGATGTTAGATGTACCTCTGCAGCTCCATCCAAAATTGCTTTGTGATTCAACATTGTATAATTTTCATTATTATTATATTTATTATTATTAATTAATTCATTCAATAACCATTCGTTATTATTCTGATTGAATTTTTTGACCATGCAAGACATTTTTACTTGCTGTTCTGCATTATCTTTTTTGTTATTGTTAGGTTGATTTACATTCGTTTTTGTGGGATAATTTCCTTGATTATTATTAGAATTATCATTATTATTATTTGGTTGTGGATTATTATTACCACAATTTTGTGCTATGTGCCCAAATTGCTCACATTTGTAACATTTCGTATTATTTTGATTAT
This sequence comes from Ericerus pela, assembly GCA_011428145.1. Taxonomy (NCBI): domain Eukaryota; kingdom Metazoa; phylum Arthropoda; class Insecta; order Hemiptera; family Coccidae; genus Ericerus; species Ericerus pela. Next base: position 1,093,802 of record WOFM01000512.1, read on the forward strand.
AATTTCTACCATTTCCTCTATAGTTATTACCTTTATAATTTGAGTTACCCCTATAATTATTTCCTCTATAATTTCCATTACTATTATTCCCATTATTGTTCGTATTGTTATTTTGTTTTGGTTTATTTCATTACCATCACCATTACTATTACCACCATTATTACTAAAGTTATTTCTATTACCATTTCTATAATTATTATGACCATTGCCGTTTCCCCTATAATTATTCCTACCAATATAATTATTATATCTTCCCCTATAATTATATTTATTGTTATTTCCATTGTTTCTAAAATTATTGTTTGATTGATTATTATTATTATTATTATTATTCTGCTTTTTCAAGGTCTGATCCCTAAATTTTTGGTCAGAATCCTCTCTCAATATTCTTTTAAAGTTATCTATATTTTTTTCATTTGAAGGTAAATTTTCAAATTGCATTTTTGCAATTGCCTGCTCGTAGCATAAAGCTAATTGCAAATTTTCTAATTCCTCTACTTCTGTAACTTCTTTACCACTATCTCTTACGTCAGTTACCAATTCATCCCATTTTTTCAAAAAACCTTTCATGTTTCCACCAGGTTGAAATCTGAACTCCATCCACTTTGCTTTTGCCATATTGGCTGTGACTGAAGTTTTAGTGCCATAAATATTATCTAATTTTTTTAACATTAAGATTGCTGTATTACAGTCCCTTATTTGTTTGGTAATTTCATTTGATACTCTTTCTAATACAAATGCTTTAGCATTGTCTTGCATTTTGCAATAACTCACCATATCTTTATCGGGTTGGAAATTTAGATCATCTATATGATTAATATACGATTGTAAAAATTCATGCTCCCCGAAAATATCATAATATCCAGCTCCCCTAATGGCTGAAATAATCATCCTGCGCCAGTCTAAGTAATATTTGCCATTAAACACCTTTCCCAATGGCGCTTGTATAGATTTAATTTCGTTTGGGGATGCCATATTTTCTTTAATTTTACGAAAACCTAACACACTATTTTCTCTATTAATAACAGCTATATATTTCTTATTTTCTATTGAACCTTTTTCAATTTCCTTTATTAAATTTTCTTCTATTTTATTTGTTTTTTCTAGTTCCTTTTTACTATTCCCTTTTATATTTGTTTCGGTATTATCCAGTTTTTATTATTTAATTAATTAAAGAATCTGTTCATAAATTTCTCTTTCGATTTATCAGAACTATAAATTCTGCTCGAAAAATAATTTACAGAAGATTCCAAAATTTTAATATATTTCAAACTGCTAATATCTTCAATTCTTCCTGATATGTCTATTACAAACGATTCCAATATTATCTCGCCTGTGAAGTATTTAACATAGGGTAAATTATAAGTTTCTATCTTTACATCAACAACTTTTTCACCTTCAAACTTTTTTATTAATTCCTTTAATTCTTCCTTCTCAATATTATACTCTCCAATTTTTCCTTCAAACAATTTTATTGAAGGGGACATAAATAACTTCAAAAAAAATTTTAATCTTCTAGCCTCAGTTCAAATACAATCGCATGAACACGAAAAATAATTAACTTCAACAAATATTACCTTTACAAAAAAGTTTACCTTACAATTTCTGCTGTGCCGATGAATGATTTATGTTTTCGATGCTTCGCTGGCTACCGCTGTACTTCCTGCTTGAAGTTTGTTCTGAGTTGGCCGAAAAATTTGGGTCTTCGATGTGTGGATCTACGATGAGTCCTCGATGACGGGAGCAGGTTTCCTTTGGCTGTTCACACGATCTCTTTGACGGTCCTTTCTGGATTTAGCGTTCGATGACTTCCAGAATTGGCCGTTATTAAGTCTGGAACTTCAGCTTCTAATTTTCGATTTAATTTTGAATTTTTCAAAATTGAAAATAAATTAAAATTCGAGTTTAAACTTCTCGAAAAACACGGTAAATACTTCGTGTATTATTCAATAGAAAACATAAAAAATTTTCTCACAGTAGTAAATTAATTCAAAAAATTATTATTTCATCAATTTAAATTTCTAAGTCTCTCCTTAAAGTTCTACCGCAGGGATGGCTACCATGATGTGAGGCATACAGAACGAGGATCGAAAGAACTTGAGACTTTCTACTTTAAAGACATTTTATTAGCGACTAAATTATGTTTCACAAACAAAATATGAAATGGCGAAGCAACAACGTTATCGGATTGAGAATAGTTGGGGAAGCACTTTGTGATGAGAGTGTACATATGACATATATATATATAATGTGTTCGTGATGATGATGAAGAAAGAGAGAAGGTGGGATTTCCGTTACAACAATATTTTAATAACGCACTCTAGGAAATAAAAGAAAAACTATTTTGTATTTTCTTCCACCCATTCTGATCATCTGTCTTGTCTTATCTATGCTGTCCTAGAAGCCCACAGCCCTATCTACGTATTTATGACGATCTATGCTTTAATGTTAACTTTTCATATCCGATAATACTGGGATAAGTTAATAGGATTATCGGAGTGTTTTTCGATTAGTATTGAATTATTTTTCACCGATTGTTTCATTTTTCCCTTTTTCTCCAATTGTGCTTATTAATTTTGTAAGTTCTGATTCCGAAGTAAAATTAATTTGATATGTTAAACTAGATTCGGTGCTTCTTCTCCAAGTTATGCTTTGATTTTTACAGTTTTTCTTCTGATAGATACTAACGTATTAATTTTTGGTTTTTCTCATTACCAATCATGGCCACTTCGAAAGGAGCGAATACCTACAATCGACAACAATGGGAAGATGCTGTAAGATTTCCATCTTCTTTCCGTTTGTTATAGTCATTATTCATTATGTCAAGGATTTAATTTTTAAAACTATGTTGTTTTATTTTTCAGGAATTTCCTGTGTTGTGTCAAACCTGCCTAGGTGATAATCCTTATATACGTATGGTTAGTTTCATTTTCATAGATCTCCTATTTTTTCCAGTGGTTACATCTAGCTGGCCAAAAATATGTTTTAGTTTAACTTGTTCGAAACGTGTTTTTGAACCATAGTTTGGCATTTTAAAGGATTTTGAGAATGAATATTCCTCAAACCTATGCAGTTATTACCTCTGTTTGATTGGTTTACACCCGGTGTAAGTCAGTCAAACAGAAGTGTTCATTAAACTAATGCAGCGGATTCCTGTTGCTCTTATGACGAAAACTGTTATCATTTTAGAACTTGGTGTGTTGTACCACACTGAGTGACCTGCATGAATGATAATATTTGGTTTTTCTTATTCATTTACGATATAAAATGTTGACAAATTGGATTTATGTATAGTTTTTGACTAAATTTACCCATTCTTGGCCAGTCAAATTGGCGAAATAATACAGTAGGCGTTGGACGTTTCCGATATTTTCGATTGTATTTTCTTTTACAGACCAAAGAAACGTATGGCAAAGAGTGTAAAATTTGTATTCGTCCATTCACCGTCTTTCGATGGTGTCCTGGAGCGAAGATGCGATTTAAGAAAACAGAAATTTGTCAAATTTGCAGTCGATTGAAGAATGTATGCCAGACCTGCCTTTTAGATTTGGAATATGGTTTACCAATTCAGATTAGAGACATGGCGTTGAAGTTGAAAGATGAAATTCCTCGGTCAGATGTAAATAAAGAATATTATATTCAGAACATGGTAAGTCTGAACCAGATCGATCTATGATGTGTCTCAATGTTTATAGAAACGTTGAATTTCAATATTTTCTACCAAATTCCTTCTCATAAGTTCAACTAAATAATTATAATTTTTAGGCAGGTACATTAACCAATGCCAGTGAAGGTCCTGATGAAATCGGTGGCGGCAAAGCTGAAGGCACGAGTGATCTTTTGATGAAATTAGCTAGAACAGCCCCGTATTACAAAAGAAACAGACCGCATATCTGTTCGTTTTGGGTCAGGGGTAAGTGCCGGCGAGGTGAAGAGTGTCCATATCGACATGAAAAACCTACCGATCCGGATGATCCTTTATCTGGTCAGAATATCAAGGACAGGTAGTTATGGTGTTATTCGCTTTCGATTTTGTACCTTCAATTTGTATTTACTTTTTTGATAATTCTTCGTTTGTAGATACTTCGGCGTTAATGATCCAGTTGCTGCAAAATTGATGAAAATTGCATCTAGTATGCCCAGTTTAGAGTCGCCGGAAGATAAGAGCATCACTACTCTCTATATCGGCAACGTTCCAGCATGCGTTACTGACAAAGAACTACGGTTAGGAATTGTTGATTAAAATTTTTATCAATGTAATAACAAGACAGTGATGTTGAGTTGTTTAATGTGTTTCTTTTTTAGGGACCATTTCTATCAATATGGCGAAATCCGTAATATCACGTGTATTCCTCGTCAGCAATGCGCATTCGTCGAATTTATTCGTCGAGCAGATGCGGAATTGGCCGCTGAGAAAACGTTTAACACGTTGATTCTAGGCGGTTGTCGGCTAAATATTAAATGGGGACATGCTCAAGGAAGGCGACAGACGGACGACATTGCGACCATGCACAAGGATGCCGAAATGACCATTCAGCCATCCATAAATTTGCCTTCTAGTTTACCTCCTCTACCGAAAGATTTGCCCAATGATTTCTTTAATTTGCAGTCCGAATCGATTCCTGTTCCACCGCCGCCTCTTCCCACTATTAGCTCGTAAGTGTTCTGTTGCTGTGTGACTTACAGCTATTAGGTTCGTTGTTATCGTAGGCTGTTGACCTTATTCATTATTATCGTATTTCAGATTCAATACTCCGTTTTTCTAAGTGTGAAACTGTGAACCAGCCTCATCTCTCATTTCGACTACTTTGTGATTTTTATTCTCATCAACGTTTTAAAACGTCAGTCTGCTAAATATGTGAATGTGTTATATGGTTTATTCATTTCTTTAAACTAATCGAGCGTGATGATTATCACTTCGGTTTTCTGTTTTCATGAATAAATATTTTCGCAAGACATGCGTGTTTTTGTATTGCTGAAATGATTATGATTTTGTGAAATAATTTATTCAAAGTTCAAAGAATAATAGTTTTTTATATGAAAATTGTAGGATTTTTGATAATTTCTTTTCTGGATGTTGTAATTTGAAATGCAAATCAACGACTTTCAATCACGAAGATGTTTTTCAAGGCTTGGACGAAATTGGCTTCTAATGACAGTTATGGAAATTTGTTGCAGGAAAAATAAATTCTATAAGTACTGGAATTAATTTTTATTGTTAACATGCTACAAAACTCATTTTGAATGAACTACCTTTATCTTCTAAACGATATTTTTAAACTGTATAGCCTTTTATACGTTTTGATAGAAAAATGTCTCTTTTATTTATCATTGCGATAATCCGAAGGAGCGAAGAAATTGCTCTCTTTCGGCTAGGAAAATTCAAAGTTTTCTTACCGTGGGATTAGAAAAATACGTTTAATTTCAGTTTCTTGGTTGAAATCTAAATTGATATTAAACAAACAAACAGTTCGCACCTTCTATTTTATAATAGAAAGCTTCATCAATCATTTACTGATACGAAGAATTTCTGAATTATAGAATTAAAAAGTCTGTCAACTACATCTGAAATCTGAATTATATAATATCGTAATATTCTTTTGTAGAAAGTACTTACAGTTGTAACTTACAAAAATTAATCATTATTTCAAACTTAAGCAGGTACATCGTCTTCCATCATTTATCCTGTACTATAATTTATAGAAAATTCCATAGTTGTTCATTTTGTCAACTCCCATGTATTTATTATGAATGATTTGTATTTGATTATAGTTAAATGGCGATCGTATTAATATAGTACGCAGATTTCTTTCTTCACTACGGATTAACTGTTAAAATAAAATACTATTTCCAAGATGTTCGGTCCGTAAAACAGTCTAATGCAGCGAAGAACTTGTGAACTTCATAGTTAGTATTTCAAATATTTTTGAATGCTCAACATGTTAGAATATATATTTCGAATCTGCAGTTCAGTAGTTGAAAATTTGAAATTCTCTGTTCGTATACGTAGAAATAGGTAACTAACGTAGAAAATAAATAAACGAATGCGCCTTTTTATCAAATAAGGCAACTCGATTGACGTTCAGAAATGACTGAAAGTCGCAAAAATCACAATTCTATCAGGAGAATATAACAAACCAAAAGGTCGTTCATTCAATTTGACAAACAATCCATTTTCAATTATCATTACTATGAATTGGATTTTTGTGAATGAAACATGCGACCTCCTAATTACTCTTATTTTCCTAACGAAAAAAGGGAATTTATCCGTATTTAAAAGCGAATAAGAAATTAAAACGAAATATAGCGGAGTAGCATTTTTTTTATATAGGAGAAATATCACGTTTTAAGGAATTTTCGCTTTCTTTTTCGCCAAGTTTGATCTAAATCAGTTAACCTGCGCATTAATTTTGATTTCATGAAACGACTTAGGCGACTTAATAGTGGGGTAGGGTACGTTTTTTGTTTTATGGTCCAAGGAAACGTTTGGCACCAAAAGCTCAAATTTACATGCATCCTGTATGATTATATAATTAAGTATAATTATAATATTCCAGTTTCTTGTTACCACAGTGCAGGTCACAATTTTCGTCTGATAAGCATGAAATTTGGTACAAACCTTAAAGCCAATGACCAGACTTATTGATTTTGATGCAGATCAGCCGGACGGTATTGTGGGCTACGCCTACGATCTCATGCGCGCCTGGCGGGCGAGCTGGGAACTTGTCTACCGAAGAAATGTAGGTAGACGAGTTACTGGGCTGAGGAGGTCGCCAACATTCGTTGTTGCGCGACAAGAGAGAACAGAGGTGCGTGATAGGAGTGTGACGACGATATTTTTATAGTCCCTTGGACGTAAAAAAAACATTAATATAAGTACCAAAACCCGTAGTGTCTCTGCCACTACATGGTAGCAAGAGCATCGGGAGTTTTTAAACACGAATCAGATCCTTTCTTATAGAATCTGATCCTAATTAAAAACTCTAAAATTAAAACTCTAATGAATTTTAATTTTTTCCTGGTGCAAAATGGAAACAGATCTTTAAATAGAAACTGTTCTCGAATTTGCCTACTACGCTTCCACTCGCAAACAGAATTAATACCTATTATAAAAATTAATTTTGCGGTACTTTTTTTTTCTCAAAACTACAAATTAGCTTCGAAAAATTAAATAAAATAATACGTTTTTTTAAATATTCAAAATAAAAAACGTAACTTTAGCCGAAAGTTGAATTAATAACTATCGACTAGCAACGGTAAAGTGATCTTAGAAATGTTTAAGATCTCCTCAAAATAATAAAAAGAACGAACTTGATAAAGTTTCGTACTTATTATTTAGCCTACGAAAATTTATCAATGAAATATCATTGTTAAATTATATATGTGGGGACTCATCGGTATGAGGTGTAGGGGCTCGGACCCCCGACGACAGTCGCCGCCCCATAGGGCAGGCAACTTATCGTCCTTGCGACGTTAAACGAACACACAAAATTACGTTCGATCGTAATTACCTGCGAATACGTGCAGATAATATACGAGTACGAATCGTGACGTCATCCATCAATCAATGTCACGATTCGTACACGAACCGGCCAGCCGCCACCTACGATAGTAGGGGATGATGCGACCTGGCCGTACTTAAACAACGTACGTATTTTATTACGTACGTGTGTTTGTGTGCACCAGCCAAAACCGGTATAAAAACTCTCAGAACCGGCTCTAAAATCGCCAGTGTTCGGTTTGGTTTTGGCTTGCCCATACTTTCGTATGTAGTGGCTGAACACGCTTAAATTCTGTAGAATTTCCTTCTGGTGAGAATATCTCTCACGACAAGGTATTCCACAGTCGTGACCCCGACGTGATTTCGGCCACGTCGTGAGGAGTCTTAGGCGCTTCGGCGCTAATTCAACTTGGCGCAGTAGCGCTGGCGAGATTCTCGCTTGCTCGGCAAATTAAAAATATTTTTTTACCCAGACTAAGACACCTTTTGGTCGTCGAAGTAAGAGTCTGCTGAAGTGGGAATTTATACCCCTCTCTTTAAAATAAATAAAGAGAAACAAGACAGTAGACCTGGAGGAAGAAGGTTGGACTCATCCCCCAACTCCCCCGACTTCGACTCGACACTCCTTGAATTTGGCAAATATAGAAGAAGGCCCTCAACACCCAGAATTAGCACGACTGGGAACTGCAATAAATAAAGAAGATCTTGCAGTTAAAACGTTGAGAAGTGGTCGGACTTTAAGCCAAAGCTCCGACCCGAAAACACCTGTCCTACAAACACAGGAGCCAGTGTTTTCGACCAGTAAGGAAGGCAGAAGTACTGTGGAATACGCTTGTCAACAAAAAGACACAGCAATGGTTCCACCACCAACTGAAAACCCGCAACCATCACAGGGAGGCAGTAGTCAGCCGCAGCTGACACCCGAAGTCCTGGCCCAAATCTTGCAACTTTTACAAATGCAACCAGGACAGAACCCTAATCTCTATAGACGAAGGATAGACATCCCGGAATTTCTACCGAATGAGGTAGAATTATGGTTGACTCTATTAGAAGGCAGGTTCAGAACAGAGAACATAACTCTGAACCAGCGGTATACACATATCTGTGGAGGCATGCCCCCACAGATAATCCGCCACATTCCGGACGTTATGGAATGCCCTTCGACAGAAGAGGACAAGTATGCCTGGTTCGTCAAGAAAATTAAAAAAGTATTTGGAAAAACGAAAAATGAAATAATAGACGATGTGATGGGTGGTATGAAGATGGGGGACGACAAACCCTCAATCTTCATGGCGAAGTTACGACAGAAGGCGGACAATATCGTAGCCCCTTCTGTCATAGGCAATCAGTTCTGTAAGCAACTACCACAAAGTGTTGTGCAGTGCCTAGCCGCCGTTGGTTCCACGGTAATCAATACATCCGCGGATCTGGACTTCCTTGCGAAATCCGCAGACAATGCGCTCGAATACACAAGGTCAAAGCCGGTGGTCAGCGCAGTATCTGCAGAGACTGGGGAACTCGCTCAACTTCGAGCACAAATAGCTCAGTTGACCGAGGAAGTAAAGAGGAACAAAAGCCAAAGCTCGACGAAGCCCAATAGTAGCTGGCGACAAAGATCGAAAAGTAGAGGCAACAACAATAATAATAGCAGCAGAGGACGTCAGTCCCGGTCAAGAGACCGCAGATCTAGTTCCGGAAGCAGGGGTCAGAGTTCAACTCCCCCTAGAACATCATCTCCCAAAACCCAGTCTCGAAATTGGGATGATAAGAGTTGCTTTTTCCATAATAGGTTTGGCGCTGAGGCCACCAAATGCAACAACAGGTGCAGATGGTGGGGTAAAACCTTTAACAAGGAAGCGTCAAACTAGAACAAGGGGCCATCTGTGCGGCCGAAGACCCCTCGGAAAAATACTCACGCCGCCTGTTCATCAAGGACAGGACAAACAGGAGACGTTACTTAATAGACTCGGGAGCAGACCTGAGCATATTGCCAGTAAATAGAACCAAAAAAGTACTTCCTCCGAAATACTATCTCCGTACTGTGAACGGTCAAAACCTTCCAGCATACGGACTTGCGACAAGCAAAGTAGACATCGGACTCAGCAAAAATATGACGTGGTCCTTCACGGTTGCAGATGTTCCAAACCCGATCCTGGGTGCAGATTTTCTTGCACACTATGGCCTGATCATCGACCTCAAACACGGTAAACTGATCAATAGTGAAAATAAAAGTGTGGAAGGCAAAACGCTAGCATACAGACTGGACACAAACATATCCAGCTGTACTAAAGTCGACGGACAACTCTTACGGATCCTGTCAGACTATCCTGGAGTCACACAACCCTCAATTCGCAGGCATCCTACGTACAAACACGACACGGTTCACTACATAGAAACCAAAGGACAGCCTTGCCATGCTAGAGCACGACGGTTATTACCCGACAAACTCAAAGCGGCACGAGAGTACTTCAATCGCATCGTTGAGGAGGGCGTATGTCGCCCCTCAAAAAGCTCATGGAGCTCTCCTATCCACATGACAAAGAAATCAAGTGGAGAGTGGCGAATTGTCGGCGACTACAGGGCCTTAAACGCCATAACAGTTCCTGATCGCTACCCAGTCCCCAACATAATGGACTTCAACGCGAATATGAAGGGTAAAACGATGTTCACAAAAATAGACATCAACTGGGCATTCCACCAAATTCCTATGGCCGACCAGGACGTCCCAAAGACAGCGGTTATAACCCCCTTTGGATTATTCGAATACCTTCGAATGCCGTTTGGACTACGCAACTCAGCACAAACTTTCCAACGATTTATCAACGGACTGTTTAGGGAATTGCCGTTTGCATATGCATACCTGGATGATATCTGCATTTGCTCAGAAGGCGGTGAGCATCAGCACGAGGAGAATGTGAGAGCCGTGGTACAGCGTATACACGCAGCCGGACTCACTATCAACGTAGGCAAAAGCTTATATGCACAGACCGAAATTGACTTCCTCGGCTACAAAGTCTCGACCGAAGGCATTTCCCCCTTGAAGACCAAGGTAGAGCCAATATTGAACTTCCCGAAGCCCTCAAATGTCGCAGAACTTAGGCGTTTCTTGGGGATGGTGAATTTCTACAGACGTTGCATGAAGAATGCAGCAGCCGAACAAAGTAAGCTGTTTGCACTAATAAAGACAAGTAAAAAGAAAGATAAAACTCCACTCGAATGGAATGAAGAAGCCGAACAGGCCTTTGAAAATATCAAAGAAACACTGGCAAATGCAACTCTGTTGGCTCATCCAGACGAAAGTCTGCCGTTATGCGTAAGTACCGATGCATCTGACTTTGCTATTGGTGCAACACTGTACCAACTGGACACTAACAACATCAAATTACCGCTAGCTTTCTTCTCGAGGAAGCTCTCAAAAACAGAAAAGAATTACAGCACATACGATAGGGAATTGCTCGGAATTTTTGCTGCGTTGAAGCATTTCAGGCACCAGTTAGTGGGTAGATGTTTTTCTGTGTATACTGACCATAAACCCCTAACATATGCCTTCACACAAAAAGCAGAACCGGCATCTCCGAGAAGAGCACGACAGTTGGACTATATTGGCCAACTGACTACAGACATTCAGTATATAAGTGGAGAACTTAACACTCCAGCTGATGCCTTGAGTAGAATCGAAGCTATCTCGGTTCCTGTCCAATTGCCTTATGCTGAAATAGCTAAAGCACAGCTTAAGGATGCAGAATTGCAGGGGCTGTTATCGAACGATGATACTACCCTCAAATTGAGACAGCGAAAAATTCCCGGTACTGATGTTTTATTAACATGTGACATCAGTACAGGTAAGAATAGGCCATTTCTACCGGTAAAATATCGCAGGTTGGCTTTCAACAGTGTACATAATCTGTCACATGCTGGGCCAAAATGTAGTGCTAAACTAATTTCAGAAAGATTTGTATGGCCACGAATGAAGTCTGACTGCAACAAATGGGCTCGCAGTTGCCTGAACTGTCAAGAATCCAAAGTAGGAAGACACACTCGCTCGCCCCTCAAATCATTCAAGCAAACACAGCGGTTTAAAACGGTTCATATCGATCTGGTAGGCCCATTGCCACCATCCCAAGGACACAGATACCTGTTAACGATAATAGACAGGGCAACACGATGGCCGGAAGCAATCCCTCTTCACGAGATGTCAGCTCCAACAGTAGCTGCAAGGTTATACGATACCTGGATTGCGAGGTATGGCGTACCGGAAGTCATAGTTACAGACCAAGGTCGCCAATTCGAGAGCTCGCTCTTTAAAGAGCTGGCAAATAAGCTTGGTGTTCAACATAGTCATACCACAGCTTACCATCCTCAAGCCAACGGCAAAATAGAGAGATGGCATAGAGCTCTCAAAGCCTCCATCATGTCACATGATACAAAGAGATGGGTAGAAGTACTCCCTACCATCCTCTTAGGCCTTCGATCCGCCCTACAAACTGATACAGGTCACTCTGCAGCGCAATTAGCGTTTGGCGAAGAGCTACGCCTCCCAGGGGACTTCTTCACAAAATCGAAAGAAGTTAGCCCCGAAATAATGGTACAAAACATAAGAAATGATGCCAACAACTTCGTAAATCAGGCAGCTCGTCATGGCCAGCCCAAGATTTACGTCTCGAAACACTTGGCCAATACGTCACACGTATTTGTTAGAGACGAAAAAATGAGATCTGCGCTGGAGAAACCATACGCCGGTCCTTATAAAGTAGTATCACGAGATGAGAAAAACTTTGTGATACTCATCGCAGGCGAACCAAGAACAATTTCAATCGACAGATTGAAGCCTGCGTACTTGGTAAGTGACGATAAAAGAATTAGAAGGGTACAAAAGGAGAACCCCGAAAATACGCAGACGAATTCCGAAACAAAAACGGAAGAATTCGTCGAAAAAAGTGAGAAAAACACCTCACATAAAGAAAAACTCAAGAAAACAGTGAAATTTTCGGACGATGTGATCATCAAAACATTTGATCCTGAGGCCCCCTTACACCCACGTAAAAGAGGTAGACCTCCAGGCACGAAAAAACGCAAAAATTCACATCCTTCTCGCACGTCCGAGAGGTTAATGCGACAAAAATAAAATTTACTCCCAAAAAGTAATATCCGTAGGAAAAATCGAAACCCGCTAAAAACATACGGGAAATATCGGAACTCCGCGAGACAAAGAAACTCCGGAGATAAGCAAACGAGGAATGCCAACAAAAAGAAGAAGACAGGAATAAACAAATCCACGTGCAATACGGAAACAAAACATTGCAACGTGCGAGTACCGTTAACCGCAAAGATAATCTCTACGACGTGACGTCACAAACGGAGATTCCTTTGTACTTAGAATTCGAAAAATAATATTCACTGAGTTTATTTCAGGCATAACTCTGCTTAACCCGATCAGATCTTAACCGGAAAACTTATATACGGCCGAGAATTTTAAGCGCTATCCCCTCTACGTGTAGATAAGAAGATCCGAAAATAAAGAAAAATAACTGTAAAGGTAAATCGAAAAATGAGGTAAAAACAGCAGTTCTCGAACTTCTGAACTACTTAGTCGTTTCTTGAGCTTTATTTTTGGTGCCTTCTCCTAAATACAACCCATTCTGTTCTAATGTCACGCATACCTATCCCGATGTCCGCCAGCTTCCACTTCGCTAAGACATCCGCTGAGAAGTCAAAGACTCAGCAGATGACGAAAACGAAAACGGAGCTGGATAGGATAGAGGAGGAGCTGTTGATGGACACAGCTCCTCCGGTTGCTGATGTACTGGCGGAGATGACCACTCCACTGCCGCCAGTCATCTCTCCTCCTCGATCTCCGGAGGAGACGACTCCGACTCCGGAACCCCCGAAGCCGGAGCCGAAACCCAAAGAGAAAAAGGAAGCGATGGGCTTCCTGTTCACGGCAGAGAGGGCCGCGAACGAAAGAGCAAGGATGGCTGCATGGACATCGGGGAACACCAACTCCCCGATGCACCGAAAGCCAGAGTTCAAACGTCCGCTGCCCCCTCACTCCCGCCATCATCCCTACGCCCACGCAAAACATGCGAAGTCGAGGCACAGGGGTGAAACCAGCCGGAGCAACTACCTGGCCCGAGCAAACGCCCGTAGGGAATCCTACGAGTGCGTCGGGGCCGCGGTGGGCAGCGCTCTGGCCAAATGGGAGGCCGATCAAAAACGTAAGTAAACCCGCACGTCCCCCAGGCCTTGCGCAATTTTGGTCGTTTTTGTGGCGCAAAAACTGGGGGGGAGTAGCTGTGGGGACTCATTGGTATGAGGTGTAGGGGCTCGGACCCCCGACGACAGTCGCCGCCTCATAGGGCAGGCAACTTATCGTCCTTGCGACGTTAAACGAACACACAAAATTACGTTCGATCGTAATTACCTGCGAATACGTGCAGATAATATACGAGTACGAATCGTGACGTCATCCATCAATCAATGTCACGATTCGTACACGAACCGGCCAGCCGCCACCTACGATAGTAGGGGATGATGCGACCTGGCCGTACTTAAACAACGTACGTATTTTATTACGTACGTGTGTTTGTGTGCACCAGCCAAAACCGGTATAAAAACTCTCAGAACCGGCTCTAAAATCGCCAGTGTTCGGTTTGGTTTTGGCTTGCCCATACTTTCGTATGTAGTGGCTGAACACGCTTAAATTCTGTAGAATTTCCTTCTGGTGAGAATATCTCTCACGACAAGGTATTCCACAATATATTTCTACGAAAATTTATGAATGAAATATCATTGTTAAATTATATATTTCTACAAAAATTTATCAATGAAATATCATTGTTAAATTATACATTCCAACATGATACCTATACACACACTTTTCAAAGCAAAAATTGCTTCGAAAAAATAATAGTTAATAGAAATATTCATACCAGTAGATTTTATGAAAAAATCAACTGGCAAAATAATACGCCTCTAAACATCCATTCAAAAAAAAATATATCGAATCAATACATGATTCGATAATTCAATAGGCATTAGAGACGCCCTTTATAAGCCGATGTAATAAAAATTCCATCGGCCTAAGATCATAAATATATTGTTCACGACAAAAAGAATTGCCGTCAACTTTCACAAAATGGCTAAAAATTATCTTAGAGAAAATTTTTAGCTGCCCCCAGTATTTCAAACTATTGAATTCTTATTAAAGGATTCAATAGAAATACAAACATGAAACGGCCAAGTTCAGACACCTGCTATTCAAAAAAAAATACGTCAACCTTAAAAAAGACGTAAATGTAAAAAAGGTTTAAAAAAAAAAAAAAAAATTAAACAACCTCTTTTACAATCGCCGAATACCCATCGTATATATACTGCTGGCGACATCGGATTCCGAGAAAATCGGCTGTCTAAACAGCAATAAATACGACAGGCAAAAAACAAAAAAAGACGAGAAGCAAAGTCTTTTGTTCATACAATGTAGATACGGCCAATACAAAAAATCCTTATCTACTACCTGCAATTGTGTATGTGTTGATGACCAACACACACACAATCAATATAAAGATTCTTACATTGAAGGCAATGGAAGAACCATGCACAGACACACACAAAGACAAAAAATAGGCTCCTTCATTCCAGCAGGGAATGAACGAGTGAATCAAATCACATGAATAGACAGGATCCAGAAAAATTACGTCGCAGATGACTTCATTGCCTTTTTAGACAAGAAGTGCGAACATTATGTTTTGTGGAATTGATCCTGATCTTATATCGGGCGTTACAATAGTGTTTTTAATATTTCTTGCATTTTTTACTTTTTGTTTTTTGGTCGTCCGTGCCACGCAAAAGTGTTTAAAAAACTTTTTGGAAAAATTTAACCAAAAAACGTGTTTGTGTGGTCAAGAACCTGCTACCGATTCTCGACCACGTTGGAAATTCTCAACTTACCTAAAAAAGTTGAAATCACATAAGAGCGTCGGAGTTTTTGGAGAAGATACAACCTCATCGTCTCCACAAAAAAGAAGAGGAATTTATTGGTCATCCCTCTTCTACAAGGAGAAATCAACAAAGTCCAGAAGGTAAGTCGTAAAAATTCATTTCTTACGACTTGTGCAAAAATATGTTCGCGTAATATAATTTTGAATTTCTTAAAAATTCAGAATTACGAAGACAATAAAGTGCCGTACAATTAGTCCTGAGCAATTTTGAATATGCTCAGAACTACAAACGGATAAAATACATGGTGAAATGATTATCCTCGGAAACTGAAAAACAATTTTTGAGGTCAAAATCCCGGGTACTTCTTGTCCTCGAATTACGCCATCATACTTTACCATATTTTCTCGTATATAATTTTTATGCGAAAAAGTACGTACAATAATTTTGAATATTGTACGTACTCAAAAATAATTTAACGTACGCAATTAACTGTGTTAAATTAGTATCTTGCGTAAAATTTTTATCACACATTGCCGCCATCCTTTTAAATACGTCGAATAATAGAAAAACTAATATTCGAAGTACAGCAATAGGTGCGATAAAAAATGATAAAATCGAAGAATTCGTGAATGTTAATTAACTCGAAATTTTAATTATGGAATTTTCAAAGCCTAACGAGACTTTGAAAACATAATCGTGACCCATCATGGGAAAGCGTCATTGCGCCCACGGGTCATGCAAAAATTTTTAAAGTTGATTTAAGACTTTGAAAATAATTTACAAAATTTAAAAATCAAACGTGACCCGCAATGATAAAACATCATTGCGCTCACGGGTCACGCCAAAATTTTCAAAATATTAAAAATACTTTGAAAATATTTTTTTTTAACCTCCATATTCAATTAAAAATTATATCATGACTCGTGATGATTAACCATCATTACGCTTAGGGTTCATGCCAAAATTTTCAAAAATGATAACACTTTGAAAATAATTTAAGGTTGATAAAAATAAACGTGACCTACGATCAAAAAACCTCATTACACTTAAGGGTCACGCAAAAATTTTTGAATATTAACTGATAAATAATAAATTCAAAAATTATTCAAATAAATCTTACCTTTTTTTTCTGCTTTGTCTGCATCACCAAATATTATCGTAATTTAGGAACAAATATCGCGACCCGTGACGGGAAACGTTCATTGCGCCCACGGGTCACGCCAAAATTTTCAAATTGACATTAAAACTTTGAAAATATTTAGAAAAATGAATAATAAAAATTAATATTTCCATCTAACAGAAACTAAAATGAAACGGGACGAAACACCCATGGATTCGTCACCAGCACCTCCACCACCCGCAGACACGCCACCAACTCATTTGGTGGCCCCTGCACCGGAGCCGAACACAACTCCGCAGGCACCGCAAAATACCCCGATGTCGCCAGTCCTCGCCAATGCTCCACTGGCAAAAGTAATTGCCAGTAGACACAGTCTTCATCACGAAGACATCGAAAGGGAGATTGAAGCATCTGCCCGTAATAAGGCCGTGGCAGTCCCGTCACAAGCATCCAGTGGCGAGTCACATTACAGCACGGGGTCAATGCAAGAGGTAGATGATTTCGAAACAAGGATTGAAATCTACCTCGACTCGATCACAACTGCCGGGTTCTACACAATAGAACTCGACAATATGATCAACGAGCCTGAACTAACATTAGTCCAGGCCCGAAAACAGCTGCCGGTAATCGCTCAAGTAATCGAGCAGCTCATGAATCCGCCACCAGGAGTCGACAAAAATAAAATACTTCTAGCCAGGGCCAATATCCTCAAACTGCGTGCCAACCAAAGGGAAACTGAGGCAAAATTTCCACTGATGGCACCAGTCCTGCAACCGACACCATCAATGATGCCGATTGGTTCCCCGGAACAAACTCACGAGGAACCCACCCCATTAACATCGGGTCAAGTAGGGCTCAGTGGTGGGGAAACAACAGTGCGTTTGCCTAATGACGAACAAGCTGACAAAGCCGAACGCCTGCAACAAGAGCGGTTGGAAAGACAGCGGCTCGAACATCAATGGCAGGAACAGCAACGCAGGAAGAAGGAGCTGGAGGACCTCGCCGCTAGAGCAGCTTGCGACCACCTTCGACTGGAGCGAGCTGAGAACAAGATCGATAGAATCCAGCGAGACCGTTCCGACATGGTAAAACATGTCGAAATGGAATATGGACTCAATCTGGATCAGTTCTGGGATGAGTTCGTGCGGCCTGCAATCCAAAAAGGTAATGAAAAACTTACTTTATCCAACCCGTGCGAATACGAAAAACCTAATCGCATGGATTCTTCACAGGACGAAGTAGAAGAACCAGCACATAAACAAATATGTGCTTGTTCTACCAATACCACTCCTGCAATACCCATTCCACCCGAACCAGTTAACAACAGTTGCGTATCTCCCAATAGAAACGCAATTGATCAAAATCAATATGATTCGGTAACCGAGTTGGTCCCGAGGCCTATATTAGGGAACAATTTTGAACCACCTATTAACAAAAATATACCGGAATCAATACCCCGTTGTTGGGAATTGGACCCGAATACTCACCCGGAAAAAGCAGCTATGAACCTGAAAGCACCCAAATATTATATAGATGATTGGGATGGAACGATTCTTAGCTATCCAGGGTTTATTAGGGGATTTAAAATGCACGTACATCTTCGTACGGACATTGCAGTCCCACAAAAAATTAAATTGCTTCAGCAAGCAATGCCTAAACACATAGTTCAAAAATTCTCACACTTTGCACCTGATGACGTTGGATACAAACAACGTCTACAATTTTTACATGATAGATTTGGGGACCCAAGTAAGGTCAGAGTGGAAATATGGTACCAAATTACTGAATTTCCGAACACTACAAACGGACTTTCATCCATCCAAGATGGTATAGATGGAATTGCAGTGTTGATTGATCGTTATCGGCAGGTCTCCATGGTAGTAGATGAAGAGCAATTGTTCAACGTCACTGTTAAAAAATTCCCACCGAGATCATATAGAAATCATCTCAAAAGTAACGAAAGACATGTCTCTCATCTCTTTTTGGCAATCAGGGAATTTATAAAAATTGAGGAAATGTTTGATAAAAAGCATAACCCCAATTCAAATTCTAGGAGAAATAATCAGGGACAACCTAAAGGCAGTCCAAGATTTATAGCCGCTACCTTCTCAAAAGGTAACGATCAATCAAAGGGAAAAGATAAATCTAATCCCAACAATTTTAATAAGTGCTCAAACAGTAATAAGGGAAACTCATCAAAGTCTCCCAACTGTTCTTCTGTTTCAGCATGTAGAGAACAGAACAAAGATATGCGGAACGCTCAGGATACTCCAAAAAGTATCCTGAACATGCCAGCTGTCCCGCAAAAAGCATGCTTGTTCTGCAATGAGAAACACCCGGCGTTTCTTCAACACGCTTCCTCAGCGTCAACGCGAGTACCAGGCCAGAAGGTTGTGTACCAAATGCGCAACCTGCCATGCAACCATAAGCTGCCTGCAGAAGGTCTTGGCCTGCTGCAAATGGTTCAACTGCCTATCAGTCGAACACCATAGCAACTTGTGTCCGGATGCTCCTTATCCTATCTACAAGGAGAATATGGAGGCCTGGTACAATAAACTGCATCAGCGCAAGGATGCATTAAGTAAGAAAACATGTGATTTTGATAAAGTCTCAAAACATGATGATTTTGATACTAATAAATCATATGTTCAACAGAACGTATCAGATTTTGAAGTGGCAAGGGCCAGGATGCTGCCAGAACTCAGCGGCAACCCACTTACCCCAATTCTGGGAAGCAATAACATCAGACAGTACTATAAGCGACAGGTTATAACAAAAAAGAATAACCTGGCACTTCACTCCACCCAAGGCTCCGTGGTATGGTGCATCTTAAGAAAGACTAAATGGAGTCTTCAAATAAGCGTTTGAACGTGTAATGGGTCCACACTCTCATCATCGCTTTAATTTTCAAGCAGCGCTTAAAAATATACAAGTGATGATGAATGAAAGACCTCTGTGCACTGCAGCAGATGAAGCTGAGCAAGTGACTCTAACACCTGCACACTTCATGCATGCAAATTTTCGAAATTTTACATTGGACCTAGACAAACCTTTAGATGAAACTACCATAACAGCCAAAAATTTACAAGGTTTATGGAAAATTGATAAAATAAACCTTACCAAGCTTTGGGCAGTTTGGAAAGGACTCTACCTCCCATATCTGAGAGACAGAGTTCCAAAAGGTGTAAGCAATGCTTACCGAACGGTAAGTTTCCAACCGAAAATTGGAGACATAGTCCACGTGTTGGACATTATGACAAAACCAAGAATCTACAAAATAGCCACTGTAGTAAACCTGATGACGTCACGTGATGGCCAAGTGCGCCACGCTGATGTCAGATTGCCCAGCTCTAAAATAGTGAGCCGGCCAATAAAGTTCTTAGCACCTTTGGAACTAAGAACTAATACAGAAGTTAGCCCAAACATAGACTAACTTCTATCCGAACTTGATCTGTAAATACACTTCATACACACAACCACTACTATGAACACCAATGCTTTGTGGCAACATTGGAGTTCAGCTATCTTTGAAGACACGGCAAGTCAACCTTGTCAAATGCTTACTTTATCGTCCGGCTACCTACGAAGAAAGCGGATAAAGGTGATAGCGGATCGCGATCCAAACTAAATAGAATT
The DNA here is from genome assembly GCA_011428145.1 of Ericerus pela. NCBI lineage: Eukaryota > Metazoa > Arthropoda > Insecta > Hemiptera > Coccidae > Ericerus > Ericerus pela. The sequence goes on from WOFM01000512.1 coordinate 1,113,997, forward strand.
GTGATAACTTTGTCAACTATCACAATTTTAAATAAAAAATTGCTAACTTAATACCTTTTCTTCCTTACAGTGAAACTCCTACAAAGTGCTGAACCTATCAACATCCTTCCCTCAGAGAAGCGTCCGGCAATTTGACGGCCCACAAATCACAGTTGAGAGCCAATAATTAATTCTCAACTGGAAGAAAATCATGAAACATAAATTTTTTTCTTCATACAAAGATTTGTGGACTTTGTAAATATTGTAAATATTTATTCAGTAGTTTATAAGTACAATTTGTTATGTTTTTTTATATTTTTATAATAAACGACATGTATGTACTTGTGTGTGTATGAAACTTATTCTGCTTTTTTACAGATCTATAGGGCAGCGAGTCTTGGAAGACTGGCCATGGACACCGCCCCCAGTATCGTGGGCTACGCCTACGATCTCATGCGTGCCTGGCGGGCGAGCTGGGAACTCGTCTACCGAAGAAATGTAGATAGACGAGTTACTGGGCTGAGGAGGTCGCCAACATTCGTCGTTGTGCGACAAGATAGAACAGAGGTGCGTGATAGGAGTGTGACGACGATATTTTTATAGTCCCTTGGACGTAAAACGAACATTAATATAAGTACCAAAACCCGTAGTGTCTCTGCCACTACAGACGGTACTTACATTTTTTTTGTTTGTATTCTGAATATTTTATAACTCTAAAATGCTTAATTTTTTATCGATAACTACAAAATTTGAAAAATGTATTTAGTATGATCTGTTCTGACCTACTACTAATTTTTTTGCAGATCAGCTGGACAGTACTTCCAATATGTCTGACTTTATTCCGATTTAGTACTACAAAATACGTAATTTTTAATCAACAGCTAAGAAATTTAAGATCTATACTGCCTTGTGGTCAATTTTGGTTCCAATTGGCTGGTATTTGAAATCTACATTTTTCAGCAGAGATGTTACTACCCTAGTTTTTCATCTCTCTTTGTAACTGACCAAACATGAAAAAAAAAAAAAAAAAAAAAAAAACAGAATTAGAGAATAAAAACCTTATTTCTGTGATGTCCTATTTTCGAAGAAACAAAACTTAATTTTCTACTTTTTTATATTCAATCAACATGATCAAACATTTGTTTATTTCTTCGACGTTATTTTGACGTATTAAGGACTACAGTTAATTTTCTTTACTGTAATTTTTATTTTTGTATTTATAAACAAGTACTTATTTTACAATGTACACAAAAAATAACATGTGGCCTAAATAACCGTTTATTGCACATTTTTTATAAATAAAATTAAAATTCTACAATATTTATTTTTTAAATGTCGAATAAATCACAGAGAAAATTAAGAAAAAAATGAAAAGTTCATTTAAAATGAGTTAAAATAATGAAATCGTGTTTTCTTTTCCTATTTTATTTGTTACTATTTACTACGAAACTCTTAAATTAAATTAACAAAGACAAGAAATATTGAAAAAGAAAACAATAATGGCAGTAACAACAACAAAAAAAAAATCATATCAACAAAAAATACATAAATAGTAGCAGTTATGAAGTTGTCTTTATGGTTGGAGCGTCAAAATTGTGAAAATTTCACGGTTTCATAAAAGAGAGCGTGGCTTAGAAATGTATATTAGGAAAAGCCCGTTTCAAATGCACGATTTTATGAATTTAGTTAATTTTTATTTGGCGAAAATGCAGACGCACCGTTAAAAACAACATTACAAAATTCAAAGCGAATATACATTAGGTAATCGTCGCCACTTATGATATTATCAAAACGAAAAAAGACTGAGAGGGAAAATAATAAATATTATTCTATAATGCAATAATTTTTATGTATAATTTTTACACGAGTATGTCACAAAACTGGTACGCAAATCGTGTCATCCTTATGAACGCAAGGTAAAATATTTTTAATATTGCAAATGGCCAGAAAAAAAAAAAAAAAAATTGGAAAAACAAATAGTTTTCCGCAAAGTCAAAACAATATTATACTCAACGAGTACCTGACTGAATTTTCAAATAAGGCTCAAATTTTTGAAAATTGATTGGGCCTACGCTCAAGCTGGTCATTTGGTAAAAAAAAAAAATGGAACTTGATTAACTTGTCGAGGGGCCATCGTTTTGTCGCAAAAAATTACAATAAAATAATTGTAAGCAGACTTTCTGGCAACATAGAATAATTTTGGGCCCATTAAATGGCATTTAAAAAGAAAATAAAAAAATAACAAATAGGTATTATACTTTAATGTTAAATTTTGATTTTGCTTTAGTACCTGTTGCAACAATAATTAATATACCAAATTGAACAGCATAGGAAAGTAGGACGGAAAATGATGAAGCCCTAAATAAATTTATGGCGTTTTTATTTTGTTTGTTGTTTCGAAAAAGAGAATGATAGATTATCAATTAAATTAGGTAAGTTCTTCGATCAGATACCAATTTATGTAATTTGTACCAATTTAATTTTCGCCATTACAATCTGATTAAATCGTTTGAATTTCTGTTCTTTTTTATACTTTGTAAATTATGACTACTCGCCATGATTCGATTTTTAACAGCATGGTTTCTTTCAGTTACCGTAGGTATATTTGTTTTAATAGGCGTACCTACCAAACCTATGCATTCAGAATACCCATATTATGCTCGTAGATAGGAGTGTTCCAGGAAATTCAACCAAAATCAAATAAATTTCAGTATTTTCCAATAGTACATTAGCCGCTGTTTATAATTACGTCATTCACGGAGACTAATTATTTATGGAAGGTAGATTATCTATACTCTGTTCCAACAGAGAAACGCAAGAATTCTTGCAGTCGCTAAAAAACGGCATAAAAAATATTTGACGTTTTCATCTGCGCCAAAAAAAATTTGCAACACAAAAGAAATTAATTTTACCATAAAATAATATTTGGACTTGCGAGAAAGTAATCGAAAAATGCGGGAAAGTAATCGGCCGTTTGAGAAAGTGAACCGTACATATTTTTTCACGTAGTGTTGAAATCTCCAACTTGAACGTACGGTACAATAAAGAGACGCAAGGAAATGTTAACTTATTCGGGTGGGTGTTACAAAAATATTTTTCCTTCAACTTTTGGCAGGTTTTATTCGTCAATTCTTCGAAAGTTCAACATTGGTAGCTATAAAACGGGAAATTCTGTTGAAATTTTAACAAAAAATTTAGAAACCGGAAGAAAATGTTGATGTACTCTCCTCTCTCGTTTCCAAAAACATGAAAGTACAGATGAGTCAACAGTTTCGTCGCTAAATTTACGCAGAGAAGGGAGAAACAAACAACTCATTGATATAATCTGATTACACGACGAAGACGCCAGTTTTGATAACATGTGTATTCGTCTTCTAATGGACCGAGTATAAAAATGGATCAATTTCTAGGTACATCGGATGGAAAAGTCCATCATCCCTCAGTGTACACTGCTGTACACGAAATGCGTAATTACGAAGTAAATTGAGCAAAAAAAAAAATAAAAATTAAAAAAAATTAAATAAAATAAAAAAACAAACGAAGAGAAAAAAATCGAACAAAAAATCGTACAACAGTTAAGATGGCGTCGGATACCAGTTGGATGGATTCTTAATGCCGTCCGAGTAGACGGGTGCTCCGGCCACGGCCTTGTTAGGCGGATGGTAAATGTGGAAGCCAGCCGAGTGGTAGAACTGCGACTGATCGAGCGACGAGGCGGACGTATACGCGTCCAGAGCGCTGTGGTGCATTGGGGTGTACGCTTGCGGCTTGAGGGGCAACGGCTGCGTGGGCATGTCGCCGGCGGCGGCACTTGCGTTCAAATATGGATGCCTCAGCACGTCGTTGTAGACAGAAGGGTCGAAAGAAGCGGCGCCGTTGGTGACGTGCTGTTGGATCTGCTGCTGGTGTTTGTCACGCGGCGACACTGACGACGGAGGCGTCATGGCGGCCGTATGGTAGTCAACCGAGTAGGTGCTGCCCACCCCGCTGCCAGTCGAGTACGACGACACGAGGGGTCCGAAAGCAGTGGCCGCGTCATTCGCCTTCTGGTTGTGAGCGGTGAGCGTAAACTGTTCGCTGAATGAGCCCTCGCTGCCCGGAGGCGTAGGAAGAGGGCCCACGTGGTGGTTCACCTCGTTCGAATAGTACGGAGGAATGCCCGGAGATGAAGCGCCTCTGGTGACATTGCCAGCTCCGGCTGTCAGACCGGATGCAGCCGCCTGCACGTTGGCCCGTATCACACTTTCGCGATTGGCGTACAGCTGTTTCAGCAGTGCCGATGCTGGTAACGGCGACCCATACGGTGGGTGAGGGTGCTGGTGGTGGTGGTGATGGTGGTGACTTAATGGGTTCAAATGGTGGTGGTGAGCGCCAATCCATTGGATGGTGCTACGCTGTTGCTGCTGCTTGAGTAGCGTGTCAGTGCTGAAGTCAGTCGGCTGATGAATGAGTGGAGAAGCTGTTTTGTCAATGGTGTTGCCAGTGCTGCCACCGCCACCGCCGCCACCTGCTGGTAAATGCTTAGACATGGCATTTTCCAAGTCTTTGACTGAGGTATTGCCACCAACATTTGGCCCATTGGGGACGCCTCCGGCGTTGCCACCTGTATTGGTGGGGGTGGTGGTATTATTGCCGGTGGCAGAACCAGCACTCGCCACACCACTGCCGCCATCGCTGTCGTCGTGAGGAACTGGTTTTGGACTAGCGGACACAGCGATGCCAGCTGATGAATTGCACGATGAAGCTGGACTGAGGACTGGATATCGTTTGCGACCACGGCAGGTGTTGGCTGTCGAGTCATCGTCGTCGGAACTGCAGCAACTGCTCTCCTCTTCGCGATGCAGAGGCGTTGACAGTTTCCGTTTGTGTGGACGACGAATACTCGCCAGCGATTTGTCAGCCGAAAGTTTTTTTGGAGGTATTGGATGTAGTATGTTATTCATCTGGCGATAAGAAAACAAAGTAGAAGGTTACTCGTGGTGAAGCTATATGAAAGAGAGGAAGAAGTTTTTGCACAAAACGCTACCACTCGACACTGACGAGTCTCCGCATCTGATAATTTTATTGGGTGAACGTATTTTGAAGGATCTTATTTATGGGCAAGTATTGCAGCGAACTTTATTCACGGCAGGAGGTAATGGGGCAGACTTTCGGTAATGTGATTGTGAGGAATTGTGAGTGAAACCGACTTGGTAAAATTATTTGTAGCAGAAGCGAATATCTTATGTGAAAATCACTTGGTTTACATTTAATCAGTACACATCAAACTTTAAATTATTTATTCCAAAAAACTCTAGCGCAGCTAGCAACGTTAGAAAATTGAGGTTTTCCTAACAAAATAAATAAATAAATAAATAAATAAATAAATAATTGAGCATTTGATGAAATTAAATTAGTATGCAGTGAAACTTAATAAATGATATTGCTGGTCGAATAAAATAACAGCAAATGTGCTTTGATGACAGCTTTTTTTTTTATTCTAGAATAGTAGAATAGATTATTTTTTCATGTTAGTAATAATTTAAGACTTTTAAAATCATTTTTATACGAGAACTTTCAGGTTGGTTACAAACATAATATTTTGCAATTTGTTGGAATATAAAAAATAACTGGGTAAAATTAAATACAAAAAAAAAAATTATTTGGAAGAAGGATGAGTAAACATTTCGTTCAAAATGAAAGGTCAAGGAAATTAATATAGAAGTGAAAGAATCAAGTTTATTACGAAGTAGTTACGCATGTTATCAAGTCATTGCTTAGCAATTTAAATAAAAACAAGCTGGCTCTTCATTGGTTCAACTGGACTTGATATTCTTTTCTTAGCAATAGTTTAAGATTTTTTCAAATAACCATTGCTACCAGTTCCAAGTTCAACAGAAATGTATGTATGAATATATATATATATATATATATATATATAAATAAAATAAAAAGATTCTCTTCGCTTTATCTTCTTATTCTTTCCTGCTTATCGTCTATTCACGCTCTACACTTCCTTATCGCTCTATTGTCCATTTCTCGTACAGGTTACAGTCATTTTTGCTCTCATTCATCGTACGTTTGCCAATTCATGCACTTTAATTCTGTTTTAGCTTTCATACTTTGTACACTTTCCTATGTGAAACGACTTCGTTTTTGAATTTACTGTATTTTCAATAAAGTTAAATTCATCCAAGTCGTTTACTCTCTCGTGAGATTTTCAAACGATCTTACATATATATATATATATAAAACATGTATATGAATTTCAGCTAATAGTGCCAACATTTTTTTGTGGTCATGACATGAAAAATGAACCTACCCACACCCCTGGGTTTCAATACAAGACCAATTTTAATATGTAGATTTTCTTCAAAAACGTACCCACGTATCTTAGTACATTATAATATATACTTGAATCGACTCATAATAATGGGGAAGGGCAAAAATTACTAAAAAAACAACAACAAACCAAGTTGGCGCTTTTGGGAATTATTGTTTAGTTCGTACGAACCAATTATTAGTCTTCAAAGAAACTTTGAAATTGTTACATTGCGAAACGACTGACTGACTTTCTCTCAATCAACTTTCTTTTTAATCGCAGGTCACAATCAAATGAGAAAAAATATTGTATTGGATTTAAACTTTTTTTTTTTTTTTTTTTTTTTTAAATAAAATAAAATTTTGAAGATGTTGCAAAGTAAACTGCAGGTCTTTTTTCTGAAAATCTACTACCAAGACATCCACATAGAAACTGGGCGTCACGTTTGACATAATAAAGAAATTATTAACGTTATAGTTCTACGATAATATTCTGTGAGGAATGAACGATACAATAGTCGTCGCAGAAACTGGTAAAATAAAAAACATTAAACCAATACAAAAAAATTTAATAGGCAGATGTTGGGAATTTTTAACGACAAATTACTCAAATAAATTACCCGATAGCTCCGAGTTCAGCTGAAAAAATCCGAAATGATACGAAATTATCCGATTACGAATCGAGATTAGGTAAGTCGATTTCGAATGAAAATAAAATGCAGTCAGGTCGTTTAATTTTCCACAATAAATCTTTCGTAAAATCACATTTGAAGAAGAAAAAAATTTGAAAATTTCTACCTGCGGATGATTGGATTCAACTGATGCGGAAGATGGCGCCGTACTTCGTAACTGTGTAACATGATCAACGTGACTTCGACCTCCATTATCGATACCCCCTTCTGTTGAACCATCTTCCAACTCGGTGGGCGATAAATGATGATCGTGATTTCTGCCCGACGAATTTCCATGACTACCATCTATAATTTTAAAATTACAACGAACTGAACTCATATTTACAAAACTGTTAACCAATTATTGACTAGGTACCAGCTATCGTGAGCTACGCCTACGATCTCCTGCACCCAAACTCGTCTACCGAAGCAATGTAAGTAGACGAGGACTGGGCTGAGGAGGTCACCATCAGTCATTGTCAGATCCAGGTGCGTAAAAGGTGTGCAATGACGAGATATTTTATAGTCCTTTAGATGTTAAACACATTATTACCCAAGTGCCTTAAACTGTAGTGTCCCTGCCACTACACCATCTACCTATCTTATGCTGGTATACGCTATACATTCTCGTTTCCATCACTTTCAGTTAAAAAATTTAAAAATAATAGGAAGTTGTCAAAAGGACTGGATGAAAAAATTTGAAAAATACAAGTTTAAATTCTTCATTTTTATCAGCTTTACAACCAATCTGAAGAAATAAGCCAATATTTTGGATTTTTTCTAAAACATTGGGAGCCTCTAGCAGTAGTGTCAACTTAGATGTTTCCATATATATTGTAGTTGGACACTCAGAAAGAGGAATAATAGAATTTAGAAATTATATGGCCCCTTGAGTTTTAGGTTTGGTCTATTTGCAAAAATGTCGTGTGTTTTAAAAATTTCACGTGTGTTGTAAGAGTTGCATAGGTGAGTAAGAGTGTGTATTCAATTTTTTCACTTTGACTACACTATAGTCTGACCAACGAAAGGTGATTCCTGCGCCTTAAAAAACGTTGCCAAGTATTAATTTGTTTTGACTTTAGCATTTCCCATTTTCATGATATTCGTACTTCAATATATTCCAACTGGCAATAATGTGTTAATAATGCATGTAAAATTGTAAAGTCGTATTTTTGAGATTAACTCTCGTTGAATGGATTATAATCTGAAATATATCAAATGCAGTCTAATGAATAACCTCATATATATACAGACCTTGTATACTAAATACCATGATATTAGGTTAACTGCATGGATTACAATATGACAAAAACTATTTTTGTTTGTTTTCTGAATATTTTTTTTGATAACTTTGCAAAATATGAAGATAATTTGTTTTACAACAGACCTCAAGAAACAAATAGGTGGGTAATATCAATTGGGCGAGTATCTAAAAACATACCTAAAAACATATTTGGAAAAATTATAATGCATATTTTTTTAAAGACATTTTTGAAAACAAATGTTAGCTTGCTAAGAGTACGTACGTAGCCTAACTAAAGGCAGGATATCAATGCTCAAAACATGCTGTTTTGGGAAAAAAATAAGCTGGAGATAAAAATAGGTATATTTAATAAAGATATTTTCATGTATGCTTATGAAGAGGATTTCTGAGCCAGAGGAAAATTCAGGTAATTATAAAATCCAGTTTGGGGTAATTGGTGATGTGAAGACTCAGAAGCACATAAATGAAAAGAGAAATTTTCACCAGTCTCTGCTATTACCTAGATTTTAGTTCTTAAAAAACTACAGACGAAGACCAAATTTTTTCCGAGTAGGCTTCCTGACTAAAATATAATATTATTTAAGTTTACCAGCGGTATCAGTATCCGGTGATCCATTTTCAGGGTCGTTTCCACTGCCCACATCTTCTCGTTTCACTGTTCTGTGAACCAAATGCTCTTCCAACTGACAGCAATCCATTACTATATTTTCGTATTCTTTTCGACTGAAAATACAAATAATAATACAATTAGACATTTAGCCTACCATTGAAACAGTTACGTTATGATTAACTATGGCATATGAACAAATAAAAATTAAAGTAGGTAAATGCATAGGCCAATCCAACATTTTCTAGAAGTTTTGAAAATATGAAAAGAAAAAAATTATTTTTTGGAGTAAAACATTGGTAAAGTTGTCCATTATCTAAGATTTAATCGTTTGGTTTCAAAGAGATTAAACCTAAAAAACGTCCATCTATTCGTTTATAATGGCTATGTTCGATATGATGAATTCTACATTCTCGACAAATTCTGTGAAAACCGTGTAAGGGACGTACCGAAAAGGTTTTTTTTTTGGGGTGGAAGAAAAAATAAAAATTCCCAACTGGAATTTTCGAAATTTCCAACTGGAATTTTCGAAATTTCCAACTGGAATTTTCGAAATTTTCAACGGCTAAAAAGATAAAAGGTAACTGGCACCATTTCCCAACAACTGACAGTTTTTCCCAACTCAAAAAATTACCATCTGCTGTAAAATTTTCAACTTTCCAAAAAAAAAAATCATTAAATTCCACAATTTTCCAACTATACATGCAACTGGTAAATTTTCCCAAATCTGAAAATATTTTGGTGCGGAGTCTCCCTCTCTACCCCACCTTTGGTACGTCCCTGAGCGTGTTTGCAGTTCAGCCTCGAGGTTTTAGTTCCGCGTGAGTTCTGTGAAGTAATAAAAACTGAAGAAATTCATATTACCAATTAGAATCATTGAAATAAGTTTTTTGAAAAGAAAGGCTTATGTGATAAACAAGATCACATCTTTAGAACTTTTTATCAAAAACTACTCATCAAGTCGAATAAAGAAATTCTACTATTCTTAAGAACCAAAGTTCTTTTTTGGTTCTACCCTGAGAAATAGGATAGTCTCTTCAGCGAAATAGTTTCGCAATTTTCTTAATCAAAAATTTTTTTCACATCTAACACAGCTATAAAGAAGTTATTAAAATAATTCATCACCATGATTATTGAAGGGTGAACTGATTTTTGTACATTAATGAACTCTTGTACCGGAATAGCGCAGGACGGTGGCTATGTTTCAATAGGAGTGATTTAGTACGTGTCGTAAGAGCATATAAAAGCAAAAATTTTGCCTTTAGTAGTTAAATGAAGAAATAACAGAGTGCGCTAAAAGTTCCACAATTCCTCAAAAAATATGCATCCGTATTTTTGCCTTCATCCAACAATCCACATTTTGGAATTGCTAAGAAAATTTATTGAAAAACTTTCAATAAAAGATACGTATATATTTAAAAAAAATAAATTTATGTTCAAAAGAAAGGGAAGATAGACCAAGAAGAGACAAATAATAAAATTAGTGTTTTATCAACGTTAAATCTGAAATAGAGTATTCAAAGAAGGTGACTACTTACCTGACCTTTCCTACTTTTTCCTGAGTTCATATTTCTGATTAACTCGACAAATATGTTGAAAAATTCAGAAATTTGTACTGACGAAACATTTTTTGATTTTTCAAACTTAACAAATACTTAAGAATTGTTAGTTTCAATGCATAACACAAAGTATAGACAAACAAATAACTGAAACCGGTTACGATAGGCTAGTTTCTCTTGGTGTCATTGAAAAAAAAAAACTATCAAAATCTCCAGCGCTGAGTGTTATATTCATTTTCTAGTTAGTAATCAAGATTAAGTGAGCAAGTGAAACTCCACCAAAGTTAGGTGACACAACTTCAACCTGGTCTTGGATAACAGAGCTTCATAAAATTATTCAGCTATAGGTATTTGAGGGTTTTATTACATTTGTATACATATTTTTATTGGTGGTGTTTGATGCATAGCCTAATACTTTATTAGCATTTACTGCGGCAATACTTTAAATTACAAATTCTTTACACGTACACCCTTCAAAATAAAATAAATCAATAAATAAATAATAAAGTACTTGTGCAGCGAGTATCGCAGGAAAAAGTAGGTTTCAAACATACCCGATGAAATCCTCGAAATACCTTTTTTTTCGGATTTACGTAGATATCATATGTCTTCAAATTTATACAAAAAAAAAAAAAATTATCTTCCATATTAATTAATTTAAACCCAAATCAAATTGAGGTAGCTATAATCACCTTTTCAACCAACAGAGAATGTGACTCTTATTTCCGCGATCACCCTTTCAGAGTACATTTGTAGTGTCATCGAGTTCCATCTTAAATCCCAAAAATCATAATATTCTTATCAAACTCCACCAAACTCACAGCTTCATGGTGTTTGAAATCAAACTTCAACATCACGAGTGAGTGATTTTCTAAGTATACCAAAAAGAGATAAGAAGAGGAACCACAAACCAGGAAATCCAAACAAAGTTGGAAAAAGACATGAGGTATCCATGGAATTTTCAAAACAAAATAATCTGCTACCTACATTCTTCTTTTGAAGAATGGATTTTATTATCTAATGTTTTTTCCTCATATCTTCTTCCATTTCTGCTTATAGCTTGTTCTTTTGTTCAACTACTATCAAAAATGGAACTAGATAAATTGATTTTGCCTTCTCTCACAAATTTTCTGGACTAGCTCTAACTTTCTGAGATTGGAAGAAATCACTCCATTTGGTACCTTCGCTTATGCAAGTCCTACGAATACTCTTATGTTCTTTCATGTCCAATATTTTTGTAATTTTAAACTTGTGAAATTTTCTATCTGTATGAACTTTTGCCAATAATTTTACCTCGTGTTTTTTGTCAAATGTTTTATTTTGTTTCGTATTACCTCGTCCATTTTGAATTGTGAATGTGATCACCTTTTGAAGAATTAGTACGTTATATACATTTTTGAAAATAACTGGTATTTTGTTTTTCTAGTAATTATTTACTATAAATAATTTCTGGCTAAGGTGGTCATATTGAATGGGAAAAATGGTGGAAACATAATGGGTTGATTTTCTAGGAGGAAATTTAAAAAAATGGTAAAAACTTAGAATGGTCTTGGGTAAATTTTTCATCTTTTTATAGACCTTCTTAAAATGTAATACTACACGAGTTCGATGAGAACATACCCTGGGTCTTTCCAAATCTGGTTTTTCTCCCCCATAGTGAACTTGAGAATTTCTCACTGTGCGATACCTACTACTAATTTGGTATTTGAAATTTCTGATTGTTTTTATTTCAACGTTATTATTTCGACAATATTTCAACTTCATCATCATTTCATCATCGGTAAAACATTTATTTCTTCAATGTTTTCATTTTCAGATATTATGTGTATGGTATCTTGTTATGTACCTTTTGAATCAATTCAGGAAAGTAATTGGTTGAAAACTTGTGAAGATTAATAAAAACCAAGTTTTGCGTGATATGTAAAAATCAGATTTAGCATACCACAAAAAAACCAGCAGAAATGGCATTGGAAACCAGCCAACCAAGGCAGCATAGTACCCTAATTTGTTTAGTTGAATTTAGTTCTAAGAGACGAGAGACTAGGTTGGCCGACTCACTGTTAGAGTTTAGTATAAACAACGCATAGACTCACAGTTTTATGTTGAAATAAAATAATGGGTTGTACGAGAAACTTTCAATTTATTGTTTCTTCATCTGCAACCATGTGACATGGAAACCAACGTTGGAGCAGTTAAAAAACAGTTCAACCATAACCAGTTGTATATTGTAAATAAGGGGAGAAAAGAAAAGGATTTTGAATATGATCTTCAGTGTTTTAAAAGGTTTAGTTTCATGACAAAAAGGTTCCAAACTGGGAACAATAAGGACTTGAAATTGAAAAAAAAACTGTCGAAGCCACAAACAGATTAACTTACATGGAAAATGTATTTCATGTCCAAAATGAGACTAGCTGTTTGTCACAGGCAAAACCAAGAACAGCCTTAATTAGTAGCAAAAATGACGTTGGTTTTGTCCTTGAGAGTGTTAGAATCTACATGTTGCCAAAAGTTTAACAATTAAAAATCGGCGTATTATGAGTTCCTTATCTGGCATAGAATGGGAAGTTTTATTTGCAGTAGGAGATGATAGTGTTTCTTTCTTGTTGATTGGGATTCTCAATTTCATCATTTTTTCTACACATCTAATACCTGATTTTTTTTCTTGTTAAAATGTCACTAAAAAGAAACCTCTATCTTCCAATGAATAAAATTATAATTTTTCTATTTATTAAAATTTTCAACTGGATGACTGCATCAAGCCTCCTCCCACAAGAAAAGTATCCCCATAATCTCGCTTCACCAGAAAAATTGTTCTAGCAGCATAGCCCCTGGTTTAAAATAATCAGAACGTATCGAAGTCAATAGATCTTGTCCTTATCGGAATATAAATATGTGTAGCTACCAAAATCAACAAGCTACATTGCTAGATGATGTAGCAACAAGATTTTTGCTTTATTTTTATATAATTTTTTTTCTTTCTTATTTTTTAGGTTTGTTTTATTTGTCATGAAAAGTGACCCTAGGGTGACACCATCAACATCAACTCTGAATAAAAACTGCAAATAAAAAAATACGAATAACCAAGAAATTTTAGAAGTATTTTCAAGAAGAAGACAACTGTTGAAAGGAATTTATATAGCTATATATTTCATTTAATAATACTTAACGAAGATGAAACAGTTGAAATTGAAACATTATTGTCAATTGTCACATTTTCCACAAATTTATCACAAAATTAGAATAAAAAAAATAAATGGTCACAGATAACATCATATAAATGGATGAAAATTTTATTTTCATTTTTTCATTATAGTTGAAAAAGAAAACATAAAACACAGGTTGAAGAAAATGAAGAAGGAAAAGAAGAAAAATAAATAAATAAATAAATAAATGTTCACAGATATCGTCATAAAATAGAAAATTTTATTTTCACAGTTAAAAAAAAAAACATAGAACTCAGGCTGAGGAATAATGAAGGAGGAAAAGGAAAAACATAGCGATTAACTTGCACTGAATTTGATAGAAAATCTAACGCATATATTCGTATGAATTTCAGATAATGGTGCCAACATTTTCCTGAGGTCATGAAACGAAAAACGTACCTACCCCCGGCCACTAGGTCCAAGTATCGGATTAATTTTAATAAGTAGATTTTCTTTTAAAACCTACTTAAAAATACGAAAAAAGAATAGGAGCTCGTTGAAAATGATACCATTAATAAGCGATACCATGTGCAGGTTAGAAGAGAGAAAAGTGTGAAAAAAATCAACAACCAGTCAACAATAAGAAAAACCAGTCATCTCAACGTGATCTGGGTGTATATTATTGGTTTAATCAAAACATTCTATATGACTGCATTAATGATGAAGATTTCATTAAGGCAAACGAATGGCAAAACGTTTTATCGACGTCATAACCGCTGCCAACATGGACAACAATGATTTTTCTTTTGCCCAATTCATATTAACGTAAGATTTAAAAATAAAATAACGAAAAAACGATTTTTTGAATTCACAATCGGCATTTGAATACTCACCTTACAACGTAATTAACGCAAATAATATTCTGTTCTTCGGCATTTTTCGAGTTACAAACGACTGTGGCGCAGGTCTGAATCCACGTATAACCTCCATTTTTGTTCATTATTTTGTAATAGTGAGTTTGCATCTGTCCTTTACTGATTACTGAAAATATAAAATTGTTTATTACTAAATGATGACAAAAATGATGACCTACCTACCTACGAGAGAAATATTTTTAATTCATCGTACACAAAAAGTACTTATATTACCTGCCTATATTTTATTAATTCTAACGAATGACGTCAACCTTTTTGACGTAAAGAATTTTGAAAATATCTCCACCTCAGTCTCACAAAAAAATACATTTCCTGACGTTACGGCTAAACAAAATTTGAATTTAGTGTCTGCGAAGAACTGGTCATTGTATGCAACTACAAAAAATAGATCGTATAAGGAGCTAATTGCCCTAAATGGGAGTTTTATGGTTTCAAAACCGAGGTTCAATGAGAGAATTAATTCAAGATTTAAAAAAACAAATGCGCATCGACGTGCAAAATTGATAACAAAGTAGGCTACTCTCATTTAAACCACAGTTTCGGTTGAAAAAAGGTATACTTATTCAAAAAATGATCGAAAAACTCCAACTGGCTTGCTCAACATTTATTAGCCAAGGTGATTGCTATCCCAAAAAATAACGTCTCTTCATCTCCAGTTTGGTACCCGTGAGTAGCGATTGTCGGTTCGCAAAGTGTCAGTTTTCGAAGAATTTAGTTACACAGATAAAGAACCGTACAAGAAAATAGTAGTTGTTCATTGAAAACATCAGTTCCGTTTGGTTCACTTAGCTCTTATTTTTTTTCTATCAGTTCACAGCTAATTGGAAAAATTTCCCACAGTCATAATAAGAATGTTATAATTTTGTGCCAAGTGGTTGCATAGTGTTTCCCCTTATTTTGACATTCAAAATTGATCACTTGATCAATTACTGACGCTAAAATGAAGAACTGGGAGTAGTATTTTTGATTGATGGAAATTCGTTTAATCAAGTATGATCAATCGATTGAAAAATTTTGATCCAAAACCATCGGTCGATTTTCGCCAATAAAAAAAGGTGCGAGTTCCGCTGGGGCATACTCATGAAGGATTGATGCGTAAACGTAAAATAGTGTGGTTGTATGAGTGCGCGACGCATTGCATACACACATACAACCACACAACAACACTTTATATAACACACACAAATGAGATTTATGACTGTAAGAGTTACAGTTCTGCAAATCTGACGATTGTAATTCGTGTTTAGCCCCTACTGTAGACACCAAGCGCTAAGATGTTCACACATCAAAGATTGATCATTTAATTAGCAAAATTTATGCTTTTTCATATTAATTTTAACCTGGTTGTGAGACTTCCATCACTGCATGTAAGGTGCATCAAGCAACTGGATGGCCTGCTTATGTTAGAAGTTGGTATTTGTGCGCGCCTAATAATAGCTGTACTCCCCATAGATGAAAAGTAACGGAACTAAAAACTTTTAAATGGTGATTTTGCTAATGTTTACTATGTGTGTCAATAAAAATCACATATGTGATTTGAATATTAGGGAAATAGCCCTTCTGAAAGTTTTAGTTCTGTACTTCTATGCCATGTCATACACAGCTAATGTTTGCAAATGAAAATGTTCGTATGTATTTTCAAAGTGAAATGTTGCAATTTTCAATTTAATAAATTTAACTGGATGAAAATCTTTTCACTCTAATAGGTTGATAATCATCACCTCAATACCTGGTTCTCAATTCTCATTTGTGAAAGAAAATAATATCTGAGGTAGAAATTTGATAAACAGATTGTTTAAAAAATAACTGAATAAATCAAACATAATGACAAACATGTACAACAAAAAAATCAAACTATTGATTAACAAGGAGACAAAAGAGTAAAAAGAATGATCGATAATTGCAATTTTATAAGATCGATATCAAAAAATCTCGATCAGATCAAGTTTTGCAGCTTTGATCCCAATCGATCTTTCGAAGATTGATTTTTAATCAAGATCACTAACTGGGAGAATGAAAAACATTCTACGGGTTCTATTTATAGATTTTGAAGGGAAAAAATACTGTTTTTTTTTAATTACTGTATGTAAACTTAATTTAGGTTTCAAAATGTCTTCAGCTCTATATTTCAAAGTAAAATTACTACTTATACAAAGAAATAATTGCAGCACTATATATACATGTCAACATTGAATAGTATTAGGGTCTATTGAGTGCTCAAAATAGTTATTTGTGATACAAGTGCAAAAAGTATAGGTGATTCTGATCCGTGTGTGATTTTTGCTGCATGAGCCGAAGGCGAGTGATGCAAATCACACGAGCATCAATCACCTAATATATAAATACATGTGCGTCACACACTATTTTTTGCAACACCTACACCTAAAAAAAATTTTTTTTTAATTAAAAAGAGAAAAAAAAAATGTTTTAAAAGGGGAAACATATAAGCGGAAATTATCTTTAGCGTTTACGTAAAACATTGTGGCATAGTGGCTACAGCGTTCTCTTATCAACACTTTAGTCAGAGGTTCAAATCACCAAACTAGGAGGAACTTTTACAAAAAAAAAAAAAAAATTAATAAATAAATAAAATAAAATGTCGGTGCCAGTAAAAGGCTTCAAGAATTTTTAAAATTTTTCAATGAAAATGAAGATAAAATAAATTTCTCATGCTTCTAATCGAGGGTGCACCTGGCAATTCATTCCTCCTCATAGCCCTTCTTTTGAGAATTGTGGGAAGCTGGAGTAAAGTCAGTAAAAAGTTCTTTAAAGGCTGTCATTGGTGAAACTCTTCTTACCTATGAACAATATGAGACTTTATTAATCAAAATTGAAGCTTATTTAAACTCGCAACTTCTTATCCTAGAATTAACTGACCCAAATGATGCAAATGCCCTCACTCCAGGACACTTCCTGATTGGAGGTCCAATCACCGCTGTTCCTAATCCTGACATTGCTGATGTGCCTTTAAATAGGCTTAAATATTGACAATTAGTAACTAAAAAATTTCAGGAATTTTGGAAGCGCTGGAATCGAGAGTATCTCAATATCTTACAGCAACTAAATAAATGGCGACAAGATAAATATGAAATCAAGATTGGTGATATAGTGATTGTCAAAGAAGATAACACTCCTCCTTTTCACTGGCCTTTGGCCTGTATTACAACTGTCCATAAAGGTTCTGATGGCATAGTTAGAGTGGTAACATTAAAAATGAGGGTTAGAAGTCATGAGAACATGGTGGAATCAGATAAAATACAATTCAAAGAATTTAAACGTCCAGTCTAAAAATTTATTTATATACCTATTAACTAATACGTTCATTCTTCTTAACAGCTACTTCATCAAAATAAACAACTGCCCTTCAAGCACTCTCAGCAAGAAAACTGATACCAGTATAAAGATTAATCATTCATGTTTACGAGGGCACTCTAGTAATTAGAAGAAAAACTTCTATTTACTTAAAAGCAGGTAATTTATTTCCGCAAAAACTGCGATATATCGTTAGTGCCAATGATAATAAAGAGAGTCTAATTATTTTTAATTTTGATAAGAATTTATTTTCTTTGTGACCCAAGAGTCTAAAAATTCATGTTGAGTTCCTCTCATCCTACAATGTAAGCACAAAAAATTAAAAAACAAAAACAACTTGTATTTATATTATCATAATTACTTGAAGTAGTCTGTTTAATTGTTAAAGTGGAGAGTATCCGGCTAATTTGGTTCATAACCTCATTATATTGTGTTTTCTATTCAAAACGAAAAAAAAAACAGGCAAGGTGCAGTAGGAAAATCAGTGTATAAAATGATGACGCATATGCCCAAGATGATGTATAATCTCAAAACTGATGCATAAAGTAAGTACTTTATACATCGGTCCTAAATGGTTCTGAAATTGGCCGCTTTATACATCGACAAAGTGCATATAAAAATGGAATTTATAAACAGGTGTTGCAAAAATAATTTTCAAGTACGTTAAATGTGCTGGGAAATGTCCCCTCAATCATTGAATGACTTTTCTCTGTCACATTTTTCAACTCTGGAGAAGAGAGAGTGTGACATGCACAACATGTGGCCTATAATTATAAATGATAAAATTTAAAAATTTCTTAGTAACATATAATAAAATTTGAGTTTGAATTTGTAATTTGGAAAAAGTCACCCCAGTTGATGGAAATTATGGGTTCATTGCTATTGCCCATAATAACTGTTGTATGATTTCGATCTATTTACATTATCATGCGTACTTTACGTCTGCACTATAAACTTATGTGTGCAGAGATACCAACCAGTCGGTTTTGTTTGATCATCCATTTTGGGGGGAAATTGCTTTCTGGATTCTCAACAAAAAAAGGTCACTTAATTCATTATACCAAATATGAAGGAACAATGAGAAACAGTTGGGTTATCCAGCATGATTTTTAAGTCGGTTTTCAAAGAAAATCTTACTTATTTTTGGTTAAGCAAGCTAAAATTTTTATTAAATAAAAGTCAACTGTAAGTAATATTGTTTTTCTTGAAACTATTTTAAATTTCTTTAGGTTAATTTCATTAGTTAATTTTCAATGACGGCTTTTTGTACATCTAATAAAATTGACTGTGACTGAACTTTCAAGTTTGCTTTCTACCAGTAGCGCATTTAGAAGGCTAAGGGGGTACTCATGCCCTGGCGGATGAGTTTTGGGAGTGGAAAAATTACAAATGAAAATTAATTTTCAAACTATTTTTACAATAATTACGCTGTGGATCAAGGCCTCATGTATCCATCGGGGTCATTGGAAACTCCCTCACCTACCCAAAAAAACAAAAACCTGCTATTCATGGATGGTCCAGAACCCAGAAAACACCAAAAATTCTTTTTCACTCGCATCACCTTATAAAACCACCTCTAGAGGTGAATCCCGAGTACAGCCTTGTTGAAGTGGAGGACGGCATATTGACTAGTCCCCAATGAGCAAATTCCTAGTTATATCACTGCCTGTTAACCCAACTGGCTGGTTTCTTCTTGAATGAAACTTGCTTTGCCCCCTACTGAAAAATTTTCTAGCTACGTCTTTGGTGAGACTTGAAAATTTTGCACAGACTACTTAGGTGCGGATGAGTCATTTAAAATTTCTGAACACTCATCCTTTAAAAATTTAAGTAAGGATTCATTTCGATTTATTATTAATATTATCATTTAAAATGGTATACTCACAATCTAAATGTGATTTGCGCAATTTTTGCACATCCTCCCCGTGACACAGTGTGTACATATTCATTCCGGTCAGTTCTTCGGCTGTGTAATCGAGTAATTCAGAAACCCTGATTGAACAGTTAATGTACGTAGTTATCAGTCCAATGCTCCATAATATTAAAAAAGCGGCTGGA
Organism: Ericerus pela; assembly: GCA_011428145.1. Taxonomy (NCBI): domain Eukaryota; kingdom Metazoa; phylum Arthropoda; class Insecta; order Hemiptera; family Coccidae; genus Ericerus; species Ericerus pela. Next base: position 1,133,825 of record WOFM01000512.1, read on the forward strand.
TAAAAAATGAAATTTTGTTCAACATATAGGTCTACTTACTTGGGCTCGCAATGAGCTATGCGAAAGTCGAAATTTACTCGTGTGACGAACATATCGCTTTCCAACCGCATCTCATGAATGCTGGGTGGAGGTAGAGCTATGGCTAGGGACACCGCACCGAGAAGTGGAGGGGATGATTTGCGTGTATGTGAAAATGGCAGCTGTGGTCTTAATCGGCATAACAGTAAAACTACCTGCGCAAACGAGTAAATATAACAGTTTATTAGATGATTCACGATTAAATTTCAACCAGTTAATAAAATGCACTATTTACATTACGCCTATCAAAGGTTCCAAAAATGGTCTTCTCAAAAGAAATTCGTTTTTAGTGGAACCAGAAATTTAAACAGGGACTGTCATCTAACTTTTATATGATGGGTTGTAATTAGGTCAAATGAAGCCAAGAAAGACATAAATTTAGACACAAGTTAATTTAATTGGCTAAGAAAGGATTACCGAAAGATTGCATATTTTCTAGAGTCTAGAAAGTAGAAACCATGTAAGTATTATAAATAATTCTCCGGGAGAGAAGAAATTGAAAATTGGTTTCAATTTTTAACAATAGTCAAGGACTATACATTAGGTAGGCTATTTTTAACGCATTCTCAAAAATTTAAAAAATGTTATTTTTCAATTGCTAGCGAATACCGATAGCAAATGATCAATTACTTCCTTCGAATCTTCGACATAGTTATCAAGTTTTTTCAACATCCTTGGAAGAATATTCCAATTTTCTTTTGATAGTCATCAAGCAAGGACCAAGAGGGGTAACGATGGAGGGACGTAATTGTCACCACGATTTTTCTCAGTCACACAGTATTTTAACGAGTCGTGGGAAGGGATGTGGAGAAGCAAAAAAGAATATCGTTTAATATTTTTCGAATATTTTTGGATGCAACTTCTTCCATCGCCTCTTCTTCATCAAGTAGAAAGTGCAGGCGAACTCCCACAATATTTTAAATTCCTATTATGAGAAATATTATGCCTGTAATGAGTCTCGAAATTAGTGGCCATCGACGATCATTGGAACAATTTTGTTCAATGAAATGTATGTATGTATGTATGTATGTATATATGTATGTATATATATATATATATATATATATACGTATGTGTGTATGAATGTATATATGTGTGTGTGAGTGAGAGAGAGATAGTGGCAAAATGGTATGGTAGCGCGAGGGAAAGAAAAGCGATAAAAATATTTTCTATGCAACTAAAATAAATGGGAAAAACAAAAAAAAAGGAAAAGGAAAAAGAGGAAAAAAAAGATGACTCATGAAATCCTTTTTTCACTTCAATTCTCATATACAGAGGAGGACACCGAGGCGCGAACGAAAAGACTCAATTAAATGCCATAATCACACCATCAAGTTTTCAACCCCTTCTCGAATTTCGTTTCGTAGATTACTTTTTACATTTTCTTCCTTTTTCTTCCTTTTTTTCCCACTCTTTCTCTTTCTCTTTCCTCAACTCCTTATGCGCTATATCGTCTTAAATTCGCATTTTCCTCTTTTAATACCCTCAGTATCGTCGTTCGCTATTAAAAAAGGTTTTCCACGCTATATCTTTCGCACTAAGGACGCACAAAAACGTTTTCATTATCATTTATATAAATATCCTTCGTGATAGTGCATCCAGAACGAGATCATTTTTATTTTTACATTTTGTCAGAGAAATAATATAGTTCGGTTGAATCGTTCAATTTCCGTCTGTGAAAAATTTATTTTCGTCGTCTCAAAAGTTGCAAACATCAAAAGTAAAAATTACGAATGCAAATTTGTCAAGTCGAAAATAGTAAATTGACAATTTTTCTCAAACTAAATGATTTTCTGTTCCATAATGGATGTTATCTTATTTGTATACCTAAGGCTGATAAACATGTAGGCGTAGGTACCTACTTTCGTTAACACGGATTTTTTTTTTTTCATCTTCACACAGAAATATGTGAAAATATATTTATATAATGGTCAGAATCTTGAATTTCCCAAGGAGCTTTATCATAGCTTCGCTTCAGATCAGAACAAGATTATTGGCATAAAATGCAGTAGATAAGCCTTATAATGACTGTCATTATTATGGTGAAAAATGTAATTATGTAACTACAGTGCCGAGATTTACATACGTACCTTTTATAGCAAAAATTATTTTCTTTTTTCTATTGTGATTTTCATTCTATCAACAAAAAGTTGAAAAAAACAAGAAAATAACAGAGATTTCGGTCAGAACTGTAACAGAGTTTAATGTGGTTGTACGTGAAAATTAAGAGGGTTAATAACATCTGTGGAATACCTTGTCGTGAGAGATATTCACACTAGAAGGTCTTCAACAGTATTTGCGTGTTCTGCCACTTCATACGAATAAGTATGGGAGAGCCAAATCCTTGGCGAACACTGGCGATTTTTGAGCCGGTTCTGAGAGTTTATATACCGAATTTGGCACACGCACACAGACACACATACGTACGTATGTATACGTAATTATGTCATACGTTGCGTCGTTTCCTGTCTCCATCGAGATGATAAGAAACGACGCAGTGCGTTTGGTACCGAGTCGTGACATTACCGAGATCGTTATCAGGTAATTGATCTCGACTTGTACGATGTATCTTACCTGTACGTACATACAGGTACGAACATACAAACGCATTCGTGTATATTAGTTTAACGTCATAGAGACGAATATTGCCAGCCTTTGGGCGGCGACTGTCGTCGAGGGGTGCGAGCCCCTAAGACCTCATATGAGTAATGTCCCCACAGCTACTCCCCCCCAGTTTTCACGCCGCGAAAATGATAAGTTGCGTGCCTGGGGGGACTTATCAAGTCTACTGTCTCTGGTCCCGCTCCCACTTAGCGAGGGCAGACCCTACCGCGGCCCCAACGCATTCGTAGGACTGTTTCTTAGCGTCTAATTGGGCCTGGTAGGCGTCCCTGCTTGTTTGTCCCCTTCTTCTCGGCGGTCGTTGATGTGGAGCCGGGCGGTCATAAGGTCGGGAACGGTTGGACAGACGGGGATCGACTAATGTTAAGGGCCTTGGCCTTCGATACATCGGGGAGTTTGAGCTCCCTGATGGCTTGTAGGCCAGGCTAGCGGTGGGGGGAGGGCGTGGAATACGCACCTCATCCGCCGGGAGTTGTTTCCTCGTCTCTACTTTCACCAGGGCTAAGGACTCCGGAGGTGGGTTCACCACTTCCGGTGTCTTTTCCGGCGATTTCGGGGGCGAGATTAACGGAGGAAGGGGGGCGGACATTATTTTAACAATATCCGCCGCCGAAGTCGTATCCATGAGCAGCTCGTTCTCGATTTGCTCCAATTCCTTTTCGCGTTCCGTCTGTTCCTTCGTCTTGGTAGGCTGGGGTACAGGCGGGACTACGAATTGGAAAGGCTGGTTTGAGAACGGAGTGCTGGATGAGGACGACATGAGGAAGGAAACAAGGTACAAGAAAATAAAGAAAAAGAAAAAGAGAAAAAATTATGAAGACTTTTCGGCGTGCTCTGGTCGACAGTCGAAAGGCGTATGAAAAACTTTGCGAGAATAATTTCGATCGCAACTTTATTCCAAGTCGTTATCTTATTTCGGATTTGTTCGGAGGGGATAGTGCATTCAATATTCTTTAGCTTAAAAGTTTTCCGGTTAAATTTGGCTAAGTACGAGCAGAGTTAAGCGTGTTTGAATTTTCGTACTTCGAATTTTGTATTTCACAAAGGAATGCACTCTTCGTTTGTGACGTCACGATCTATTGACTATTTTGTTATCGGTATTGTTTGTCAATAGAAACACGTTGCAATGTTTTTCTTCCGTATTGCACGTGGATTTGTTTATTCGTGTCGTATTTTTATTGTACGCACTTTTTCTCTGCTTATCTGAAGAATTTCTTTTGTTACGAATATTCCCAGATTCTCGTACGTCTTTTTGTGCGGGTTTGTATTTTCCGCTGCGGATATTAACTTTCGTGAATATTTTCAGTTTCTCCGTGCCAATCTCTCGGATTTTCGAGTTGGAATTTGGTTTTTCTGCTTTCTGCTGCCAAGGGGCCTGCCTCTTTTTCGTGGGCACAAGGGGGCTGACGGATCGTATTGTATTTTGATGATCTCGTCATTGAACTTCACCGTTTTCTTTATTTTTATTTTTTCTTCTGGTGAATTTTGTGATTTATCACCTTTTTCGACTGGATTGTCCTCGACTTTTCGTGGTTGTGTTGTTTCGGACTGTTCAGTCTGTTCTTCCTTTATTATTTCCTTGTGTGTCGTCTTCCTTGTTGCTCTTTGGAGCATTTTCTTGTCGTCGTTTATAAGGTACGCAGGTTTCAATCTGTCAATTGAAATCGTTTTTTGTTCACCTGCGATTAGTATCACGAAATTCTTGTCATCTCGTGATACAACCTTATAAGGACCGGCGTATGGTTTCTCCAACGAAGATCTTATTTTCTCGTCTCTAACAAACACATGAGATGTTGTGGCCAAGTGTTTGGAGACATAAACCTTTGGTTGGCCATGACGAGCTGCCTGGTTCAGAAAGTTGTTGGCGTCAGTCCTTATGTCTTGGACGAGCGTTTCGGGGCTAATTTCTTTCGAATGGGTGAAAAAGTCCCCTGGTAGGCGTAGCTCTTCGCCGAGCGCTAACTGCGCTGCAGAGTGACCCTGTGTCCGTTTGAAGAGCAGATCGAAGGCCCAAGAGGATGGTTGGTAGTATGTCAACCCATCTCTTGGTGTCGCAAGCCATAATGGAGGCTTTCAAAGCTCTGTGCCATCGCTCAACTTTTCCATTTGCTTGAGGATGGTAAGCTGTGGTGTGATTGTGTTGTACACCAAGCTTCTTAGACAGCTCTTGAAAGAGCGAGCTTTCGAATTGACGACCCTGGTCCGTGATGATGACTTCAGGTACGCCATAGCGGGCAATCCAGGTGTCATATAACCTGGCAGCTACCGTGGGAGCTGTCATCTCATGGAGAGGAACTGCCTCTGGCCATCGAGTTGCTCTATCGATCATCGTTAACAGGTATCTGTGTCCTTGGGATGGGGGTAATGGACCCACCAAATCTATATGTATTGTTTTGAACCGCTCCGTTTGTTTAAAAGATTTGAGAGGCGACCGAGTATGTCTTCCTACTTTGGACTCCTGGCAATTCAGGCAACTGCGAGCCCATTTGTTGCAGTCGGACTTCATCCGAGGCCAAACAAATCTTGATGATACTAGTCCAGCAGTGCATCTTGGTCCAGGGTGCGATAGATTGTGCACACTACTGAATGCCAATTTGCGATACTTTGTCGGCAGGAATGGCCTATTCTTGCCTGTACTAATGTCGCATGTTAGTAAAACATTAGTACCAGGGATTTTCCTTTGTCTCAATTTGAGAGCTGTGTCATCGTTCGACAACAGTTCTTGCAATTCTGCATCCCTTAACTGTTCTTTAGCTATTTCAGCGTAAGGTAATTGAGACGGTGCCGAGATAGCTTCGATCCTACTAAGAGCATCAGCTGGAGTGTTGAGTTCTCCACTTATATACTGGATGTCCGTAGTCAACTGTCCTATGTAGTCCAATTGTCGAGCTCTTCTCGGGGAAGCTGGTTCTGTCTTTTGCGTGAAGGCATGTGTTAGGGGTTTATGATCTGTATACACAGTGAAACATCTACCCTCTAATTGGTGCCTGAAATGCTTCAACGCAGCGAATATTCCCAGTAACTCCCTGTCGTATGTGCTGTAGTTCTTCTCGGTTTTTGATAGCTTTCTGGAGAAGAAAGCGAGCGGTAACTTTTTGTCATTGTCCTTTTGGTACAGTGTTGCACCAATAGCAAAGTCGGACGCATCAGTTGCGACACATAACGGCAGACTTTCATCTGGGTGAGCTAGTAGAGTTGCATTTGCCAGTGTTTCTTTTATGTTTTCGAAGGCTTTTTCAGCTTCTTCTGTCCAGTTGAGTGGAGTTTTATCTTTCTTCTTGTTTGTTTTTATCAATGCAAACAGCTTACTTTGTTCGGCTGCAGCATTTTTAATGCAACGTCTGTAGAAATTCACCATCCCCAAGAAGCGTCTGTGTTCTGCTACGTTGGAGGGTTTCGGGAATTTCAATATGGGCTCTACCTTGGTCTTCAGAGGGGAAATGCCTTCGGTCGAGACTTGATAGCCGAGAAAGTCAATCCTGGATTGTTTGTATAAACTTTTTCCAACATTGATAGTAAGTCCAGCAGCGTGTATACGTTGTACGATGGTTCTTACATTCTTCTCGTGCTGTTGCTCACCGCCTTCTGAGCAAATGCATATGTCATCCAAATATGCATAGGCAAACGGCAAATCCATAAACAGTCCATTGATGAATCTTTGGAAAGTTTGTGCAGAATTACGGAGTCCAAACGGCATTCGAAGGTATTCGAATAACCCAAAGGGGGTTATGACCGCTGTCTTTGGGATGTCCTGTTCGGCCATTGGGATTTGGTGGAATGCCCAGTTGATGTCAATTTTTGTGAACATCGTTTTACCCTTCATATTCGCGTTGAAGTCCATTATATTTGGGACTGGATAGCGATCAGGAACTGTTTTGGCATTTAAGGCCCTGTAGTCTCCAACGATTCGCCACTCTCCACTGGCTTTTTTGGTCATGTGGATCAGGGAACTCCATGAACTTTTTGAGGGGCGGCATATGCCTTCTCCTATTATGCGATCATAGTATTCCCGTGCTGCTTTGAGTTTATCAGGCAGTAACCTGCGGGCTCTAGCATGGCAAGGCGGTCCTTTTGTTTCTATATAATGAATGGTATCATGTTTATAGGTCGGATGCCTGCGAATCGATGGTTGAGTGACTCCAGGATAGTCTGACAGAATCCGTAGGAATTGTTCGTCGACTTTCGTGCAACTGGATATATTGGTGTCCAGTTGGTACGCTAGCGTTTTGCCTTCCACCCATAGACCAGTATTGCTGTCTATGATTTTTCCATTTTTGAGGTCTATGACCAGACCGTAGTGCGCAAGGAAATCTGCGCCCAGGATCGGAGTTGGAACGTCCGCAATTGTGAAGGACCACGTCATGTCTCTTCGCAGACCGATGCTTACTTTGCTGGATTCTATTCCGTAAGCTGGAAGGTTTTGACCATTCACAGTTCGGAGGTAGTATTTCGGAGGAAATGCCTTTTGGTTTTTATCTACTGGCAAAATGCTCAAGTCTGCACCTGAGTCAATTAGGTAACGTCTCCTGTTTGTCCTGTCCTTGATGAACAGGCGGCGTGAGTACTTTTTCGAGGGATCTTCAGCCGCATAGACGACCCCTCTTTCTAGTTTGACGACTTGTTGTATGTTTTACCCCACCATTGGCATCTGTTGTTGCACTTGGTGGCCTCTGCGCCAAACCGATTATGAAAGAAGCAGGATTTATCGTCCCAGTTTTGAGACCGGGGTTTGGGGGACGATGTTCTTCTTGGGGGAGTTGGACTCTGACCCCTGGTAGAATTGCTCTTGCGGTCTCTGGACCTGGATTTTCTATCGTTACTTCTGTTGTTGCTCCTGCTTTTCGAGCGGTTGTTGTTTCTACCATTTCTTGGACTGTTATTATTGCTTTTCTTCTTGATTTCACTAGTCAGCTGAGCTATCTGGGCTCGAAGCTGAGCTAGTTCTCCGGTCTCGGCTGATACTGCGCTGATCGAGGTTGTTGATCTCGAATGTTCCAGTGCACTATCTGCACTCTTCGCTAGGAAGTCTAGGTCCTCGGAATTGTTTATTACCGTGGTACCTATGGCTGCCAGACACTGCACAACATGTTGGGGAAGTTGCTTGCAGAACTGGTTTCCAATAACTGACGGTGACACTATGTTATCGGCCTTTTGTCTGAGTTTGGCCATGAAGGTGGAGGGTTTGTCGTCTCCAATCTTCATTCCACCCATCACATCATCAATAATTTGGTTCTGAGTCTTACCAAACACATTTCTTATTTTTCTGCAGAACCAACTGTATTTATCTGCTTCCGCCGGAGGGCATTCCATGATATCCGGAATGCGGCGTATTATTTCTGCGGGCATGCCGCTGCAAATGTGTGAATATTTTTGGTCGTTTTGCAGATTCTCTGTCTTAAAACGACCCTCGAGGAGAGTTAACCATAATTCAACTTCATTGGGTAGGAACTCCGGAATCTCTATCCTCCGTCTTTGGATGGCAGGGTTCTGCAATGTTTGCAGTTGCAACAGCTGTAACAGCTGTGCGAGTACTTCGGGGGTCAGCTGTGGCTGACCACTTCCACCTGCTCCTGGTTGGTTTGATGATGGGTTCGGGTTTGTGTTTCCGTTGGGCATCGTGTGCTGGACTTCTCTATTTGAGCTTTCTATGAAGAGTCTTCCAGACTCCGTGGGTTGTCGGTCTGGGGTCGAAGGGTCGGAGTCTTGGCTCAATTGACGACCGCTTCTGAGTGTTCGAGCTGTTGTTTCGTTCGGGTTAACAACAGCTCCCAAACGCAAGGATTCTGGCCTCCGGATTCGTTTTTGTTTTTCCGGAGTCTCAAAGACTTCTGAGTCTCTGGTCGAAGCTGGAGGAGTTGGCGGATGAGGGCAACTTTGTTCCTCCAGGTCTACTTATCTTGGTTCCCTTCCGGCAAATATATTGGGAAGGGGGGGTGTAATTTCCCACTTTCAAAGTAAAGACCTCTGCTTCGACAGCCAAAGGTGTCTAGGTCTTGTAAAAATTATTTGTATTACAAGCGAGTAACTCGCCAGCGCACCGCGCCTCTTTTTAGTAATAGCGCAACGCGCCTCTAGACACCCACGACGTAGCCAAAAAATCACGTCGGGGTCACCACTGTGGAATACCTTGTCGTGAGAGATATTCACACTAGAAGGTCTTCAACAGTATTTGCGTGTTCTGCCACTTCATACGAATAAGTATGGGAGAGCCAAATCCTCGGCGAACACTGGCGATTTTTGAGCCGGTTCTGAGAGTTTATATACCGAATTTGGCACACGCACACGGACACACATACGTACGTATGTATACGTAATTATGTCATACGTTGCGTCGTTTCCTGTCTCCATCGAGATGATAAGAAACGACGCAGTGCGTTTGGTACCGAGTCGTGACATTACCGAGATCATTATCAGGTAATTGATCTCGACTCGTACGATGTATCTTACCTGTACGTACGTACAGGTACGAACATACAAACGCATTCGTGTATATTAGTTTAACGTCATAGAGACAAATATTGCCAGCCTTTGGGCGGCGACTGTCGTCGAGGGGTGCGAGCCCCTAAGACCTCATATGAGTAATGTCCCCACAACATCTTCCTCGCACACCTTTTTTTTTTTTTAAATAAAAAATTTATTGCTGAACATGTGGCGAGAAGTGAGATCTTTCGTATATTATTTAAGTGGTTCATCGTCACTTATTTACCAAGAAAAAACTTTAGTGTCAATTTTATTGAATAAAAAGTTTAAAATGAAAGGTAGATTTGAACATTGCAAAATCGATTTTACATTTAGTACTTCTGAGTTTCTATACAAACTTTAAATGTTTTATTTATCTAAATTTTATTACGATATACTCATTTTTGTAAAGTACAGTAAAATCCCGGTAATACGTTTTTCAAGGGACTACAGCGGAAAAATTTATTATGCAGGAAAAAGTAATATACAGGAAATAGAAAAACTTGAAATTTAATTGAAAAAAACCGAATATCATTTTTTTTTAAACGTCTTATAAGAAAAAATGTGAAAGGGACAAAAATTATGGTGTACCTGATTAATAATTACGTCCATTCTATACGGCCAAAAGAGTTGAACTTTCAGTACTTTTTATAAACTGGACTTTGAACTTGAAAAGCGCTGAACTAATCTTGGCCAAGGTATGCCACTTTATATGTTGACGATGGAAAGGTGTCCACTAGTGGCTGGGGCTTTTACCTAGTTTCTTTGGTCCCCCTCTATCATCACCTCCAAAGTGGCATACGACAGACCAGCCCTCCGCATCTGCCGAAAGATCCCACCACCTAAGTGAAACATTGACTTTGAAATAATAAAGGATTCCTCAAGTGATATCATTTAATATCAAAGACCCTCCATTAATTTTCTTTTAACATACTCTACCTTCAGAACAAAGAAATTAACACAAAATGTCATCCCCAAGCATTTGAAATAACATGGTCAGAAAGAAGCCAAACTCGGTGGGAACTGATGTCACTAAAAAAAATAATAAAAAATTTATATAGGTTTTGACAGTTCAGGGAACCAAACCTGGGACCTACATATTCCCCAATTAAAAGCAGTGAACTTAACCACACAGCCATCTCACCACCAACTTTATCTGGCAAATGAATTTTATATTAGACAAGGTATGGCAGTTATCACACACTCCCCCTTAGAGAGACTCAACACGAGTTGAACGACATTAGATGCTGTGGGAGGTTGGGTGGAGTCAGAAACACCTCTTATACACACAGGCTTATACTACCTATATGGATTCTATTTCCACTGTATAGGGCGCCATCTATCAGCGACTTAGGTTAGGAAGAGAGTTGTGAGTTCCACCATGCATCATTAGGGTTTGTGCATGTCTAGCACATGTCAAGAGTCACCAGATGTAGGTTTTGTCAGTTCAGGGAATTGAACCTAGGACCTACATATTTGCCAGCTAAAAGCGGTGAACTTAACCACATTGCCATTTCACCACCAACTATAACTGGCAAATATATTTTATATTAGACAAGGTATGGCGGTTCCCACAATTTATATTCATACGTATATTGTAGGAACATAAAAATTATATGATAGGTGAGAAAATTTCTTTAAAGTCAATCAAAAATCTCGGTGAATAAAAAATTTAACAAATTTTGAGGCACAGTAAATCTGCTCCAGAAACAACTTACACTTTTTTCATCTTCCTTTTTTTCCTTCCTTTTTCCATTTTTCAACCAACTTATTATTTTTCATAAGCGATTGGGTATTTTTGTACTTCTTGTGAAATGAACATTAACTAAGTATTAGCAATACTATAGGAATTTTTCCAAGCAATATGTACTTGGAATGTACTGAAAAATATTTTATATGCGACACGTGTCGTCAGTTTCCCTCTGTCCGCTGTCGTCATAATGATAGTTAAAAATTCCCGATATGAAATACTGACCACGAATGATTCATTCGATTTACGAAAAACCAAGTGAATTTTTTGGGCAAAAAATAATCGTCTTTGACTACAGTTGGCCTTGCAAAAAGTAAAAATTAAATTTTCCTCGTTATCGAGGGCTGAAGTCGAGGAAAATGTACGAATTGTCTCTGGGGTCTGTAAACAACTGCCATCGAAAAAAACTGATGCGGAACGGTCAGAACAAGGAAAGCGAATAATTTACACTGATTTGAGAAACGACAACAGGGTGTTGACGAGTGACCCTAAAGAATTCCGACGATTTTTTTGTTCAGTGACGTCATTAACGAAAATCTAATCATTTAATTTGTTTCTCGTTAGACGTGGACTCCTCTGATATAGGGAGTACTTTTCCAGTTTACAAACTTTTTTCCTTTTTTTTCCCTCATAATTGTTCGAACGAGTTTGTCCTGCCGCGTACATGAAAGGAGATGGTCAAAGAGGAAAAAAATCCGTACAAATAACGAAGGATGGCAACGAATGATGGTTTTTTGTGCAGATGTTGTGCAAAAGTTGTGAAAATACGAAAGAAAAAAAATGAAAATGACCAAAAATATCGTAGAACACGTTTCCTCGTTGACCGGACACATTTTCATAACATGAAGATTAAAACAAACATTATTTCTTTGAGGAACAAATGTTCGAAAGATATAATTTAGCACATTGTGAAAGTACCTACATATATACTTTTTTTTCATAATTTGCAGACTGTATAATGATAAGCAAAGGCGCAGGAACGTTTTACGTTTGGGGGGGTACAAGTTGAAAAATCAAAGAACCGAAAAATTTGAAATATCTTTGCAGCAGCGACAAAACCGCGGGAGGAGCTACTGGTAATTATAACCCTCCCTATCAACCAAAATAATTATTTAAAAAAGCTCTAGCGCAGTGATACTTCACTACAAAATCCATTTGACAATTTTCAATGACAATATTTAAAAAAAAAGAATGAAAAAATGAAAGAAAAACAAATAAATTAATGCAATGCAAAAACGACGATCATAACCCCTTGCTCCGTAAATAAGAAAAATATACTTCAACTTCTACTGAACTTGCACTCACATAATAACAACCCATCGTGAAAATTTCATTCTTTTCTAATTTCCTAGAAAACTACCTCACGAATAGGCATCAAACTTCTACCAGACTTGCGCAGATATAAGGAAAATCTATCGTGAAAATTTCAACACAATATCCCTGTTATCGTTTCTTAAGAATTCAGAAAAAACCACTTTTCAAGGATTATTTTGTTCTCCAGTTTTTTTTGGAAACTACTGAATCAATAGGTATCAAACTTCTTACAGACCTAGTCCCATTATAAGGACTGTGTGTTTTGAAAATTTCAGCCTTATACCTATCCTTTGTAGTTTTCTTAAAACCACGAGCCAAAAATTCTCTCCAGCAATTTATTATTTTCCAGTTTTTTCAGAAACTAACTGAAGAAATAAACACCAAACTTCTATCTGACTTGTACTAACATAAGAAAAATCTATCACCGGACCACCATGAGATCACTATCTAGGTATCATTTAAGAAAAAGTTCATGAAAATTAATTCTAATTAGGGTTGTCAAGCTAAATAAGTAAAGCTTAAGCTGTAGGACTTTGGGTTGCTCTCTAGAAAATACAGCTTTGGCTTGAAGTTTTCTGTTTTCGGTTTAAATATTTTCCTAAATTTGTAACGAAAGAAAATGAAATAAATTTTTTTAAACTTAAAATTTATGAATATACGAGTAATTTGATAGCAAAAAGAAAAACTAAAAGTTCAGGTTAAAATTGAGTTTTTAAAAGATAAGCTTTTATTTACTTTTGATGGGTAAACATCTTAGCACTCGGTTTACCTCTCTATGGTAGGGGCTAAACGAGAATTACAAACGTATCTCGTAAGTCTTACAGTGGTCTTACAATTGGAACTCTCACTTGTGTGTGTTACACCTACACAACGAGAATTACGTTCAGATATTTTTATATTTCCACATTAATCCTTCATAAACATAACCCCGCGGAACTCGCCCCTTTCTTTTTTTGGCTTTAGCTTCTTGTGAAATATACGTTATTTCACTGCAGAAGGTTGGCTGCAGTATGGGTATATTTTAAAATTGCAGTAGTGAGTAGAATAAAAGCTTATAATAAAATAACCGTGAGGTAGAGTGAAAAAAAGCCAAAAGTCGAAGAAAAAATATGGCTTTTAACTAGCTTTCAGATTGAAAAAAATAAAGCTTAGGTTCTAACTTAAGGCTGAAAATACAAAAAATACAGCTCTTTTGGCTTTCAGCTTTCGGCTTTTAGCTAACTAAAAAGCCTTAGTTCTAAGAGTAAGAAGTCACACTCAAACAAACATTAAAAACATAGGCTATACAGTATACAGATCGAATTGATAAGGAAAAAAACCACCTGTTTTTTGGAAGTTGGTTAAAAATTTGATTTTTTTTATTCTTCGGGTCACATGTAAAATTTTGGAACATGATACATGTTATGCAAACAATCGTTTTTGTTATTAACAATATTTTCACCATTTTTTGTTGGGAGATACATTGTACCGAAATTTGTAATTGTTCATTTAAAGGTAAACCCATTCCCACAGTACCTACTTCGAGGAACAAAAAGAGTTCGCTATATTTTCACACTTTATTTATTAATCTAACTAACCAATTTGAAGAATTAGTCCAATAGGCTCATTTTGGATTTTTTAGTCAACTTTTGGAAAATTTAGCACTTTTGATGTACCAGAATAGGCATACGTAAAGAGAACCTCTTTTGTTCCTCGAGGTGAATACTACCTATGATTCTAATGTACTAGAATAAAAATATTAAAATACATTTATTAATGTCACGCTTTTAGTATATCTAGTTCCTTAACCGTTGAGAGAAGAATACACGTTTATTGAACATTTTTTACTTGTTTTTAAGTGTACTATCAGCTGTTTAAGTTCAGAGACTTCTCAAGAAAAACATTATGTAGAATCTAGTCTGAGTGCAAGATTCGAAGATTTTTGCTTAATTTATTGCAACTCAGATGAGGACACACATATCTTTACTTAGTTCTTAAGAAGAAAGCAACAAAAAACCTATACACTGTGAAGCTGTCATCGAAATTGTTTTCGAATCACAGAAATATATTTTTATGTTTATCTTTCGAGGAAAATTCTAGCATTGAAGGTGTCAACTGCAGACAATAGCCTGCATATTCATACATTTCATTTTAGTTAGTTAAAGTTGTTACGTATGCAACACAGATAGTAGATTTATATTTTTTAAAGTCTCTAGATCAAGTTTGGAATGAAAATGTTTTACCTACCCCCAAATAATAGAAAAGAAATGAATGAAAATTACTTTTCATACGAAACCGATTTTAAATAAAAATCTGCCTTTATACGAAGCAACTAGTGTTTGAGTTTATGTAGGGTCATTCGACCAATCTCTCAAGTTGGTGTACCTTATATTATGAGAGGAAACTGTAAATACAGAAGTAAGACCAAAACAGGGACACAATTATAAGGAGCCTAGAATGCTGGGAAAATTTCTCGAAAGTCCGGATGCAGCGGACATGACCCGACGACCGACACCATAAGATGGCAGGAAATGAAATCCAACAGCTAAAAAAAAAGTAATTAAAATGCAGAACGTAGATTCGTGAAATGATGCAGTATAGGTGGTGCAACAAATGGTAGCGATGACTTATGGAGACAGTGACTTGGGATGTGTTTTTATTCTCGAACGTTATTTAAATTTGATGATTTCCTTTTATAACAAAGCGGCTAGGCATAGTTTAGGTCGTCGCAGGACACTGTAGAATTTTTATTACGTTTCAATTCGAATCTGGTCGATGAATGAGGATTAGTTTCGATTTATTTACACAAAACGTCACACCTGAACCTGGTTGGGTATTTAGTTTGCAAACTCGACGAGTTGTAGAAAGTTCCGGAGATAAGTAAGTAATCCTGTTCGTTTCTCAATTCCGTCTAAATTACGAGTAATTCTTCAAATTAGGAGTTAAGATCACTGTGTTATCTAGATCAGATAATTCCGAATTTTAAATCTATTTTCGTGGGAAGAATTTCATTAAAAAAAAATCACTAAAGAGAGCAATATAGTTGTATTTTGGAGTTGTAATGAAAAAATCTCAGTCAATATTATTTCTGAAAATGTTTTAGGCGCATCAAAATTGAAAGAACTTTAGGGACTAACTACATAAAAATTCATTGAATTGGCATATCCATCAGTTAGTTGACACTTGAACACTAAAAAAAAAAAAAAAAAAAAAAAGGCGCGAGTTTCAATGGGGACACATGAAGGATTGATGTGTAAACGTAATAGTGTGGTTGTGAGGGTGTGTGTTGCACACGCACACAACCAAACACCTATATGCCAACAGTTACAGTATTGTAAGATGTACGAGTTACGATTGTAATTCTCATTTTGGCTCCTATTAGAGTACTAGACCGAACCCTAAGATATTTACACATCAAAAAGTTTAACACAGACAATCCCACGGATTAGGATAGATTGAAAAGATTTTAATAATGAATTTTTGATCAAAAATATCGATGATAATGAAGTCAATTGTTTTTTGTTGAAATTACATTAAATGAGCGGAATAAATATCCTTCTGAAATAATATAAGTATTGTACTGAAATTAATATTTTAAAATCTTTTCATAAAACAGAAAGGAACACCTTAAGTAACTTCAGATATTAAAGTTCTGGAAATTTTTTGGTGGTAGAAGAAAAAAGGGGAGGTTTATGTTTGCAATTAATTTGCCATGACCATATACTATCAAACTCAGTTTTGTTTGTGATTTTTTTACTTCAATTAAACCAAAAACTGTGGTTTAAAATTTTTGAAAAATTTGCCTGTAAAGAGGAAGATTGAATCACTTTCTGATATTTGATCGCTCCAGCAGTTCTTTACAAACGTTTTTTCTTTTCTACTTTGTCTTGTAACATTAAAATAATATAAACTCATGCTCTCATGCTGCATTTTTGATATTTTGATAATAGAGACTGTGAGGAGTTGGGTTTGTGTGATACCTGAATTAACCCAGGTGCGATTCTATTATGACCAGTACTGAGTCGGCACATCATAATTATAGCTTGTTGAGGGAGGTTTGAAAATTTGACAAATCGCAGCAGAATTTGTAGCATGCTTGGTGACATTTTTAAGTTGCATGATTTTGAATCATTGAAAGATTGTGGGTACAAATTTTATTATTTTGTAGGATTAATTTTTCAAGAAACTTATTTATTTCCTCCGAAGGAAAATAAGAAGAACTGTCCACCCTAGAACTAGAAGTTTATTATGCAAGAAGATTCATAATTTTGTTTCCTTCAACACCACAATGTCCAGCGACTCGAGGAAAATAAAAGTTTCTTCGCTTTATTGGCTTAGAATCAATATAGACGTACGCGATAGTGAGGGAAAAAATTATGTGAAAAGTGACGGAGGAAAAGGAAGTAGTGTTGAACAAAAGTAACCATTTAGTATGTTTGGTTTAGAGATCTTTACTTTGGATCAACACTTTTAGTAGGCTCAGCTTTGGTCATATCTTCGCTCTTGCATATATGATTCTTACCATTACTGATATCTAAATTAAACTGACCATTCATATGTCCCCTCAAAATAATCATGATGAAAGAAAAAAGATAACTGAAGTAAGAAAATTGTAAAAATTTTATAACTCGTTCGAATTTTTTAACCATTTAAAAAAAAAAAAAAGGTTGAGATTATCAATTTGGTCTGCATATATTTTTATCTATTTTATGTTTTTTTCAGCATAACCTATTCTTCTTGACACCGATTTTTATAAAAAATTTTTTAATGATAGAGAGTGATCTCTTAGTGGTCCCATTTTATTTTTTATAGAATCAACGAGAGAGTTTTTGAGTTAGTACTTTTAATTGGGTTTTGTAATTATTTGTCTCGGTTTTATTTCGCTAGTCTTGGTTATGATCTTGCTTCTGCAGGCACGAACTTTGTCTTGATCTTGGTTTTGAAGAAATTACAAGGTCAGGACCAGTTTTGCTCATCACTATAGAAAGAAGACGTGAAGCAAGGTAGGGAAGCTTGAATTTTTTCGCTGCAAAAAGTATTTTGGGTCTATAGGCCTATAGCTACGTAAAAACGTGGGAATATTTTACTCTCCTCGTCAGTTCCGAAGGTCTATTTTGGTGCCGAGAAAGCGATACGAATTCGAACACATCGGAGTCAACCACCTTCGATTATTTAGCAATGTTCTTTGGTCTGGTCTTTGCCTCGAGTATAGAAAAATATCGAAATGAGTGGGTTCCTAAAGCATTTTCCAAATGTTGGTAAAATGGCATTGTTATCGCGAACCCGTCGCCGAGTTGCAAACTTTACCAAAGAATTCCGGCTAAAAAAAGGTGCACATTAATGCGGCAGAGGAAACATTATTTTATCCTGGCTCCGATACGAATCACTTTAGAGACAAATTACAAGCGGTTGGGGATGCATATAATATTCTGGCGCGTCATATTGTATGCATAGCCTTTTAATCGGCATAAAAACTTGTGTAACTGCGGTAAATGGCTCCAAGTTCTCTTTTTCTCTTTCTCCTTTACCCACTCCTCCGCCCCCTTCGTTTCTCTTTCCCACACGCTAGCTCTTTTACACAGCACAAGCGCTTCGTGTTTGGCCCAAAATCGTCTATTTAACCAAACCCAACACAACCCTTCCTCCGTTTCTCCGTTTCTCCGTAAATGAAATCCCTTTTGTTTTAATTAAGCCTCGATTATGAAATTTGATAACCGTTTAAACACTTACGCTTCTTTGATATGTTCTTATATTGTGATACACTCTCCACCCCGCACGTGTACTCTTCTCTTCGCTCTTTCTCCGCACTCTAACCCTCTTTTTCTGAGACCGTCGGCCCGCGACGGGAAAGGGGCGAATGAGGAGGAAAAGAAGGGAGCTGGTAAGTTAACCCAAAATAAAAGGGACAATAATTACGTTTGTGTTTCGCCTTTTTCGTGTGAACTGTGCTACGACTCGACGAGGCATCCTCTAATCGAGCGCCAACGCCCATAAACAAAGAGACGGTCTACGTGTGTTTTCATTATCTCGCATGAGTATAATTATAACCCTTGTAAAATTTATGAAAACACAAAGCATTATCAAAAACTTTGGTTATAAAAGCACATAACGAAGTTTAAATTGGTATTGGTGTTGTTTTGGCGTATCCAGAAAACAAAAGTGGGTAACGAAATAAAGATTATTGAGCTTTATAACGACTTAATTAAATAAAAATAAATAGATAAGAAGGGACAGAAAGAAAGGCAAAAAAACCATAAAATGTGGCAGTGTCAAAGACACTACCGATGTTTCCGGAAAACATCTTTAATGTATCCATGTCCATATACAATAAATAGATACCTAAAACCTCAACATGACGCCTCTTAAATCACTGACAATGCTCCGATATTTCCAAGTCCAAAATTATGACGTTATCAGCCCCTAAGATAGTAACAGTCACCCTATATTTCAACATATTCAAATCAATATGGAATAAATCTATTTATTTATCTATTCATCTATTTAATTAATTAATTAATTAATATATTTATTCAGAGGGTAGTCCGAGGATATTGCGGGGCTCTTCAGGAAAAATATATACAAATATTACTTACTCGGTAACCAGAAGACTTAAAATGACAGCCGCGTTTTGTGAGCGTGGATTTCATTCGCACACAAAATGATCTGTCTAATCCACGGAAAGCGGACGTACTGTTTACGGACATCACAGATGAAACTGAAAATGACCAAAAAATGACGAATAATTAGCATGCAAGTAATTTAAGGGGAAAAAAGTTATAAGAGCACTGTATAGACGACATAAATAGGCCATACTGTTTCGTAAGATTAGTTTTTAACCGACTTCAAAAAAGAAGGAGGTTATCAATTCGATCCGTACGACAAACAGGTATATGTTTTTTGTTTTTTTTTTGTTTCTTTTATGCTTTTGTGAATTTAAAGTATGGCCAAAGTATTAAATTCTATAATTCGTTGACGTTTTCAAAATTAAAGTAGGTACCTAAGCCTACACATAAGCGAGTTCGTAGTTTCGTATTTGGACGATTCAAAAGGTCCAACATTGAGTGAATGCAACCCGCAATACACACAATATTCCAATTTTCCAATTGGAAAGTGGAGACAAAAGATACACTCTCTGGTGGTGAAGAGAGTAATCGGCCGAAAACAGGATAATGGATGAAAATGAGTACCTATATATGTAGTGATCTTGTAATGCGAAAATTTCTTTTCAAAATAAGTTTTTATCATTATAGTTGGGTAGGATTTAAAGATCATCCTCCGAGGATTAGTGATTATCCGTATTAAAGTCTTCCTTATATTCAGAAAATCAATTCAAACTCTTTTCTTTTCTTATGGGAAAATACATGGGAAAAATACATCGTCCTGTTTTCATCCTGTGATAAATAGGGCGAATTTAAGGCCCCTAGTGGAGCCTAGGCACTTCATAATCTTTAAAAATTTCATCTAGTTCTTAAATTCTCTTATTTTTCAAAAATAGATAATACGCGTAACAACAAAAAAGTTAGGAGTCGAATGCAATACGAATTTCTCTACTGTGTAATGAGAAAATGAATGTCGTTGAAAATTTAAAATGCTTGGAAACATTGATAGTGCGTGCTTCTGGCGATTGGCGTAACGTTTCAAAAAGCGATAGGAAAATGGTAGCGTGAAAAGATAAGAAGAAAACCCGAAAAAAAATCTTATCAATTCATAGGATTTAAGAAATTCAGTCATATTATTTTTTTTTTTTTTGAAAATTTTGCAGTATTATGTCAATTTGAGTCGAACGAAATGAGAAGATAACACGTAAATAAACTAGCGTTACATAAATATATCTTGCCATTGAGTGAGGAGGAGGGTGACAAAAGCTGTGTAACTGCCTCTGAAATCTGAATTTGGGCGCTTCTTTATAGAAGTAGAATCGTAGATAGAAACTTCAACTACAGTTAATGAGAAATATTCATAATTACTTGTGTTTCTAGTAAAATAGTCTACAGATTCACGCAAAATCTCCCTTTCCTATTAATAATTAGTTTTTGTCAGAAAAATTAAAAACATTATTTGAATTAGTGGTACATATAAGCAAAAGTATTTTTTTTAAATCATATGTTAAAAATGAATTTTTAAACATATGCTTTTATAAGTGTAAAATGTGTGACGTGAAACCTAGCGAACTCTATTCCACACACCTAAAATTATGTAACCCAACCCGCAATTGGGATATTAACGTTTTGGTAATGCTTTAGGGCAAACTCGGTAACTATTCACGGGTCTATCCATACATGAACCGAAACAACATCTATATTCTGTTCCCAAACGAAGTCAAATAAAAGCATAATAAAATAAAAGGAAAAAAACTAACGCAGCAGCAGCTCCGTAAGAAAAAGTCATTTTTCGAAAAATGTAAAATTAGGTATAGTCCCTAAAAAGTTATTAATAGATCATAATAAACATATATTCCTGTTGGTCCAAAATTATGCATTTTATAGGCAAAATAAAAATGAAAATAGTGTTATCGGAAGTAGACGAAATTGACTTTTTAAAGTAATTCTACTTTTCTGAGGCTAAAAGAAAATTTGTCCGTTTTAAGCTTGAAAAATGGATTTTTTAGGGCTGTTATCTGAAGAGTAAAATAGAGAAAATCACACTGAATGACTTATATCTTGCGAACGAATTGACCAATTGAAACCAAAATTGGTAAGGCTTGCCCTTATGTCAAATATGCTGTTTGTACCGAATTTCATGACTATTGGATGAGAATTACAAGTTTTAGTGAGTCAACATCGAAAATTAGCCCCTTCAACAGCCCCGGGGCATGAAACATGAAACCAATCGCAATCAAACTTAAAGAGGTATTAGAATAGGTTCAAATCAATGTCTGTACCAAATTTCGTGACTATTGCTTCGAAATTACGTTTTTTAGAGCCATACAACTGCAAAAACTGCAACATAAATCAATTTTCCCCAAATTCAAATGGTCTCATTAGCTAGTACAAATTTCGTTACCATCGAACAAAATTTACGTGCTGTATCGTGTTAATACATAAATACATACATACATACATATACCTATAAATACATATGAATTTTCAAAAATGGTGCCAAAATGTTGCTTGGGTCAGGAAACGAAAAACGTATTTACTCTCACCCCTGGGGCTTTCCATGAGCAGAAGATTAATAAGTAGATTTTCGTAGAAACCTACTTAAAAAACTATTTTATTCAATACGTGTCTTGACTCGGAAAAAAAAAAAGTTGCCAAAAGTAACAAGTTATTGTAAGTTTTGGAGGATCCAACAGTTAATATAAAAAAAGTTATTTACCTACGTCATGGGCAAGTATGAACATATCTTACGCATTTCTTTTGAAATTCAATAAAAACAACTTTCTAATTATTTTCATAAAGTATTTACGGTGAATGTAATTTAAGTTCCTAATTATTTTCTTCAAATTTAGAGATACATTTTTTTTTTTTTCGACGAAGTTTTAATGAGTGATGAATATATCGGGAGTTCAGAAGCAAAAGATAGCAAGTCAGAAAATAATTTTACAGATATACGATTTTTAAAATTTTTAATGCGTCATCTTCAATGACTATAACTACTTTTTATATTTTCATTTGATATTTTTGTATACGTGCGTGTGTGTGTGGGTGCGAGCTTACGAAAAACTGTGCAGTTTTTGAAAGGCTTTTTGGCAATGATTTAAAAATCTGTGACTAGCTCCCTTTTATTTTTAACCTCCCAAAATGAGAAAAACATTTTTAGAATTTTTTTCGAATGTAGAATTTGAACGTTCTATTTGAGTCTACTTTAACACCTGTAGCCTAAGCTGGTGAGAAACGATACTCGACAATAATCGCAGTCTCGTCGTTTTCCCATGTTTTAATGTCGAAACACGCTCCATTACTGCTGCGTCTAATTAACCCTTCCTTCTCATATCTCCTTGGATGCGGCAAATGCTTTTGACTAATGACTAACAGAAAACGATTATCTTCACGGATGATAATAAGGGTGCCAACAAGAAGCGAAAAAGGTTCGATTAGGATACAATATTACAAGAACAGGCGAGCCGCTGTATATGCACACACAGTCTACGATTGATACAAATTACAATCGTTTGGCAGGATACACGGATCAATGGAAATCGATCCGGATCGATCCGACCATCCATCGGTCGACAGACTGACGACAAGCAAATGGAACTGCTAACCACAAACAGCCGTGACGCACCTGACCAAGGTCGTCTGCATAAAAAGGGGTCTTGTCCTGAAGTACGTAAAAAGAACACCAAACGAATTATGTACGAGTTCCTCGAGTCTATTATGAAAAAGTTGTTCGACCACCACGTTATAAAAAAAAAAAAAATTCTCAAAAAACAAGTAATAGTGAAATGCACGAATAAAATTTTTTGCAACGTGGTACAGGTCTATAGTCATTAGGTCGCGTAAATGGGGAAAATATCGAATAAAATGCTTAAAACATTTTAATAAAATAGATTTAAAATTTGGATGGCAGGCATCTACACACAGTAATAGACGAGAGGGGCCGACGATAAAGAAAGAAAAACTAAAAAAGAAGTAATAAAAACCTGTTGATGGAACTAATTGGTTATGAAGTGTGATGAAACGGATCGACGACCAGTAGTATGTTCTGCATTGTAAAAGCGATCAAGCAAAACGCATCAAATAGCTGACGGCTTGTAATAGGCATGCCAACTTCTTTCTTTTCAACTTTTTTTTTTTTTTTTTTTAGAATGTTATTATTTTATAAAGAATAATTGGTTCGTTGTACATAAACTAAAACTGTATGTACGATACAATAAACTTCTATTTTCGATTTTTTTTTTTTTTCTCCTTTTCCTTCTATCCTTAAAAAACCAGTAGTTCGTAATATGTGAAGAATACATGCGCGCGCATCATTGCATAAAGAGTAGAAAAATTTATTTTTTCGTTAAAATTCAAATAAATGAGAACAAAAAAAAAAATACTTGAATAGAGAAGCAAAAATACTTACCGTCGGGATTCGCGGTGCCAGTATTTGAAACACCTTCTTCGGAATTGGCGCTGTTAGGTGATGCGATATTTTGACTCTGAGATAAACCTAATCCTAATTGTTCGGCCACTTCGGTATGGTCGGCGTGGTGGATGTAATCGAAGAGACTACTTCCCGTCATTTCCACCTGAAGTAACATTCGAAATGACCACGCGAACAGAAATTAATATTATTCCAAAGTTTTGTCAGTACAGTAGATAACAGTCAGATATGTACGTTCTACTTGACCGCAACTGTCCCATCTCTTTGTTATGATCCTTAATAAATTAAGTAACTTGAGCATGCACTTTACTGAAACCTTAATTTATTAAAAACCTTACTTTCTCACAGTGGCGGTTCTAAGGGAGTCATTTTTGAATAAAATGGTTCTACCTTAGGGAGCCAGGATGCGTTACTCGTGAATAGTGTCCAAAATTTTGCGTCGCCCAGCCCCACGGACATTGCACTAAAGGCAAACTAATATTTTCCACATTCACCGCGTCCATCATCTGTTGCATTTACTTTTCACGTCAACAAAAATTCAAAAATCATAAAAGGGTGGGCAATAGGAGCAGTTATTTGAAAGGACATTGATAAATATTGCCACAAAGATTACAGAAAAAAAAAAGGGGGGGCTGTTGTTCGTATTTACGACACGACGAAGTGCTAATAAAAGACGCCGTCAAGCGGAAGAAGAAAATAAATAAAAAGCACACGAAGAGTGAGATACGAGTACAAAAAAAAAAAAGAGTAAAAAAAAGGAGTATATCTTCGAATAAAATATATGATAAACGAGGATTTTCTCATGAATACGTCGTTATTGTCGACGAGTACAGAGAGCACCGAGAAGAAGGAAAAATATGTTTCAATGCTGTTACTTTCCAAGAAACGTTCCTTAAGGAAAAAGTAAAAATGAAAAAATAACAAAAAAAAAAAGTATTGAAGTAGCCGAATCAGAGAAAGAATGATGAAGAGAGTAGTGAAAAATAGTGAAGAAATGTTCGAGAAAAAAAAATAGAAAAACTATGCCCCTTCATCATCGCTACAGGAGTGAAGTATTGGGATGCGGGGGATAAGAGCGAAGGGCGAGTCGGGGCGGAAGGTTAAAAACGTTAATTTAGTTTCACTTGGAAAAGCGTATAGGTGGGGTGGGGGTGGGGTGATGACTTGACATGCTGTACCAACAGAAACCCCGGTCTTCAATCGTTTGACGAATTCAACCATTTTCCTCTCACTCACTCACTCCCTTCTTCATCGCAAACCCCCCACCATTCATTTGCTTCGTTGCTATATGTAGTACGAGTTTTGTGCTTTCGGTTCGACTTAACTCTTAGGCAGAATTCAGCTCACGTATTTTCCAACGCTGGCGTGCTCGTCATTCGTAATACGCCCATACCTACACTCCTTTTAGAACTCTGTACCTACTGCTGGAATTACCGATTCCGATTTTCTTTCTTTCTCGCTCGCCGACATTCCGCTCCCTCACCTATTTCTCCAAAATATCTCTGTTATACTTTTCGACTGTTTACTCTTCTGTCTCTACATCACTTTTGCTCTCCCACTCATTTCACTTTTTCACGAAACATTTTTCCTCGTCGAATTAGAAACTACGAATTTTTCGCCCTCCCCAGTGATGCACGAAAATTACCCTCAGCGTCCAGCGTCCATTTTTCGATCAAATTCGATTTTGCCCTTCGAATCAATATCTACCTATATATTCGTAGCGTTTAGTATGGTAAAAAAAAAAGGTACCAATAGAGTTCTGGTCCTGAACAAGACCGGTTGAACTTCAGTTATCACCCTTCTGAGTGCAACAATACGGTTTTAGTTCTGTCAGTTCTGCGAAGACCGAAAAGGAAAAACTTAAAATATTCATGTATTAAATACAAAAATTTGAAGAACTGTTTTGATAAGGAAGAAATGATAAAAGACTTAATACTTTGGAAAAGAACTTTTTATCAAAACTTAAGCACCGAATCGTTTCAAAAAATTTGGCGCTGTTTCAAAAATAAATTTTTTTTCGAGTTCTTTACTCCAAAGAATTGAGAAGACTTTGCAGAGAAATAATATCGCACTTTTCTAAACGGAACAGTCTATTATTAAGACGGGCTAAAAGTGCCAACACTTTTTTCCATATCAAACAGATCTAAGTAACCGTCGTTTTTTTTTGTTTTTTTTTTTTTTGTATTTTAAGGGTCAAACGGTCGACCAGCCGATGATAATAGAGTTTATAGATTTTTAAAATGGTAAATTACAAAATTTAATTACGAATTCTTCGTTCATTTCACATTCGTAAGTTACATTTGTAAGTATTGGCTGTTGTTCAAGTAACGTACGCTGCATACTTATACCTTTTACAGCCGTGAGATTATTTAATTTGTAGAAGTCAAAAATATTGCCGAACTTTTGGTGAGCATAGTTAATAACTACGCATAAGAATATCATTACTATTTTCTATGAAATACCAAGCCACAAATCACCAGCCATTATTTTGTACATCAAGCTGCACTAGTTATTAAAGTATTTTTTCCACCATTTTTTATTCGGGTGAGATAATTGTAGTTTTTTCACTTGATTTGAATGTTGGTGTACATAGACTTTACCCATTTGGTTCTTATTGCCTTGTGATCGAGGGGTTGAAGTTGCATTCAAAAACTTAGTTGAATATCAATCATGCTACTTGTAACTTTTTTGACTTCAGATTTGTACATCTGAAACAAAAACTTTTCAATTCATACCAACCATCATTCTCTTGTTTTCCTCATTGAATCGATTACTCAGTTGAGAATAAAATTAGTTTTCATTCGGGTTTTCAAGAAATTAGTAAGAGCATAATCATCTTGAAGACTTGAGTAAAAAAAAAAGTATATTTACCTGTGAAAGACCAAGATATATGGATACAGTTTCAGAAATATACAGGAACCTTCCATCTGAAGCTAGAGCGAATGCGAATCCATCTAATGCCTGAAATAAAATAAATAAAATCGGTAATGGAAAACTTCGAGGAAGGAGAATAGATAAATCTATGACTGAAAATTATTTGATAAAAATTTGTACATTTTATGTAGCTTTTGCGGTATTTGACAATGAAAAACTAAAGAAGACAAATAAAAAAAATTAGAATTTGTCTTCTTCTCTTTTTCGTCCTTTATCAATTTGTCGATTACTGGGGGTGCTTCATCCCGTAGCTGATTCGTGGCCAAACCGCCTTTGGAGTGGTTTTCTTTCGGAAATTTATGCCTCGAGATTCAAGGGTGAGCAAAGGGATTCATTTCCTTCATCCTTTTAGTGTATTTTTCAAAGAAAATACAGCTACAGTATTAAGTGCAATGGCAGATCTTTGGATCATAGATCATAAATATATAGGTCACTCAAATTCTTCTGCATATGATAGGTATATTGTGGGCACATGAACCTATACGCCCACAAGCTATTGGTGGCTTTGTAGCCATTTGGTAGTGTCACTGTTATTTTTATCTGCACATTGCCAGTTTGATTCTTCACACCAGTAACCTACATAAATGGTAATCTTAACGTGATTGAAGCCCACCTCTCTACTGGTTCATGCACCCCACTCCACAGAGCAGCGTTCAGCCATAATGGTATAAGCCTGTATTACAGGTTTGTTGGTTTCCCCACATAGCAGCAGCTTAGTTACCCCTTTGTGTGCTGTTGTGCTGCACCCGTAGCTGCAGCACTGGAGGGAATAATTGTGGGATGTGAATCTATATGCCTACACCTTCACAGGATATCAGCAGCATTGTAATTGTGTGGTAGCGTTGCCTCTATTTTAATCGGTAAGTTGCCTGTTTGATTCCCCATATCAGCAACCCCGCTCCACACATGCGCGCGCGCGGGCGCACACATACACACACACACACACATATAATTATATATATATACTTATATACATATATTTCCACTTTTTCCTCATTTTGATATTTGTTTTGGAAGTCAGAGGAGCTTCCGCTGTCACTGTTTGATCTATGGTAATGAAACTTAGGGTAAATTAGAAGCTATCATGGGCTACACATTTATGTTAATATTTTTGAAATTTATCTAGAAATTTTGGCGGTAAAGGTTCTCAGAGTTTTGCAAACCCACCTTGTTTTCTGACCAATAACTCCCATAACTTAAAAGATTTTAGCACAAAATTTTTATGGTATAGTTAGAGATTATTAAGGGCTGATTTGGTATTGAATTTGAACAAAATGATGGAACTATATTTCAAATGTCAGTCATTACAAAATTTGACACTTTTGAAAAATACACAGTCAACGTGGTTGATGCGCAGAAAATATATTTAATCAAGATCTCATTAATTTTTATATAAAATGATGTATAGGCTCATTAATTTTTCCATATAGGATCTTCCCTCTTTTCACTGGCCTTATTAGTCTGAAGAACTTTTTTTTAAATCATTAAAAAATAGACTGTATTGATGAATAGGTATCATTTCCAAAGTCATAGCTATTTGATGAGTTATCCTCCTGCACTCAAAAAAATAAATGGAGCTCAGCCTTTTCAAATGCTCCTTATGGAATTCATAAAAACATTTTCTTTCAGTGGAATTTCTCAAAATCAAAAAAATAAGTTGTGGAATACCTTACGTTGTGGAAAGTAAACCAACAACAAAAGGTGTTCAACAGAACAATTTGCGTGTTTTAGCCAAAATATCTAGATAGTATGAGGGAGCCAAGATCTTGGCAAACACTGGCAATTTAGCCTAAGATTTTCTGGTCTTATATACCCAGCTTCCTACACACACACATACACACCTATGTACTAATTACATAGGCTAATGTGTAGATTATTCATCGTACTTTACAGTTGCTGTGGCAATGGTAAAGTATGGAGAATGCATCTCTGTATCGGTTTGTGACATCGCGGAGATCGTTATCTCTCAATTTGTCACGGACCGAGATTTGTAACGTGTCTATTTACAAAGATAGACAAGTACAAACAAACATACATTTTTGTTTAACGTGCAATGCACAAGTATTTGTCACCAAAAGTGATGACTGTCGTTGATAGGCCGAGCCTATATCCTCATAAGAGTGTTGTCTAATCCCCACATAAGTTTTAGACAATAAATTAGCTGAATAACCTTTTAAAATGAAAACATACTCATTATATCTTTTTGATCGAGCCAAAAAGACGTATATTGGTAAAATTAAAAAAATAATCCCGTTTGGCCCTCCCAAGGGTGGAATTGTAAAAAATCCAAAAAACAGTCCGACCACCTATTAGAACAAAATACTTAAAAACGCATTTTAACGCACTGACCTCCTTAGTGGGCTAAATTCTGTAAAATTCAAAAATTAATTTTTATAGATGATCAGCTGAATGACCTGTTGAAAAAAAGTAGTTCATTATCTTGTCGGGTCTAAAAAATACAGACAAGTATCTAAAAACACATGTGATCTCAGTTGACCCTTTGGGAGTGGAATTTAATAAAATCCAAAAATAGATTTTTTGACAATTAGTCGAATGACTTC
Source organism: Ericerus pela (assembly GCA_011428145.1). Classification (NCBI taxonomy): domain Eukaryota; kingdom Metazoa; phylum Arthropoda; class Insecta; order Hemiptera; family Coccidae; genus Ericerus; species Ericerus pela. The sequence goes on from WOFM01000512.1 coordinate 1,162,553, forward strand.
TCGAAACAAAAACTGGTTCAATACCTTATCAACCAAAAAAAAATATTGAGACATAAGCAAAAACACATTTGACCCCATTTGACCCTCTTTGGGATGGAATTTCTGAAAACCCTATCTTAATGAACACCTACACGATAAGAATATGTATTGAAAATTTCAGGTAAATAGGAGCAGCTTTTTTGGCTGTCCATCGATGAGTGGGTAAGTGAATGAATAAGGTCATCTTTTTATATATGTAAATATATGGTAGATCAAGCACAATCATGGGTTAGAAAAATAAAAATAAATAAAAACCTACTTGTAATATATGCGTGCCTTGGTGTTGTTCGAATAATTCTAGGGCTACATTTGTAGGAGATCTTGATCTAAGAGGATTGGCTGAAAAATATAAAAATAAATAAAAATAAAAATCAATTATATTGTAATGTCATAAAATAAATTTAAAGTATTGGAGGCTGAAAATGAACAGCTGAGAGGTACTGTTTGCGGAAATAAAAATAATTAAGTAATATAAATTATACACGGGTTCAATAAATTCAACTCTAACATATGTAAAGGGTACGAACATGCCGTTGATAGCTGGAGATTGTGGGGGGTCACATCGATGTTTCAGTCGTCATTGCAGTTTACTTAAATGTACGGTGAGCATACCAAAGAAGTAATTTTCCATTCAGTTTTAAGTAATCAAAAGTTCTAATTTAGGTTAGCCGACTTTAATTCTATATAAAAATTTGGGTTTTCTTGAAAAACGTTCACTCGTCGAAGTAAAGATACCGACTCCATGTCTTCAAAGAAAAGGGTGGGGCTGATTTCTAATATTCCGAATACGCAATATAGTGGCATAGTGCTCATCCTTTCAATAGAAAAAACCAAGATTTTGAAAAATACTCCCACTTACTCAAGGAATGGAAAAAACGTGCAGATAAATTACAAGCTTACATGAGAATGACTCATATATGATCGAATCTAACTAATTGAAAGTAAAATTGAGCCCAATAACTACAATAAAATTATCATAACTTCCATCTGCAGAAAATTTTTGGTTAAACCACTCAACACACAAACAACAGATTCTAGACTGGGGCATTTCTAGGCTATGAATACCTAGCCTACCTACTACATAAATTATGTTTTTGTTTCAGCCAATCAACGTTTATTTTACATCGCAGCTAGCTACCTGGCATGATCTGAAGACAAACAATATTTTGCTTCCAGGTAAACAGGGAAGTAAACCTTCATGCTTCATATAAGGTTTACGGATATGATGGTACAGGATCCTCAGAATGTGCAGTTCAACTTAATTAAACCCGTATGTTGGTTTTTACACATCGATGTAAATTGAAAAAGCAATGTAAATTGTTACCTCGAAGCATCTTTGACATGCCGTACCTAAAGTGTAGTCGTCACTAACTGAGGCATTTAATGAAGAAAAAGAATTAGCATTTGTGCATCAAAATTTAAAAAAAAAAAAAAGAAAAAATTATTTGTGATACAAGAGTGAAAAATAAAAATAGGTGACTGCAATATGATTGTGATTTTGTGTTGATTGCAGTATAAGTCAAAGAAAATTGATGCAAATCATACAAGTAGCCATCAGCTACTTCGCACAGGTGGTATTACTCAATTAATATTTTCAGTAATATCTACCCAGAAAAGCTGTAGGTATGAAGAAGGAAGAAAATGTACTTTTTTGTGCGAGTGACAGATGTAGGAAAAGTAGTGCAAAAAGTGAACAAATTTGACAGCGCGTGTACCTACGTAATTTATTACTTTTTTTAGCGTGTTGAAATTCACTACGTTTCGAACACTTTACACGCATAAAAACATCTATGAATTAAAATCAATTATTTTGAGATAGTGTTCCGTCCCGTTTTTGCAGACGATTCAGTTTGTCTACAAAAATGTGTCGAACAAATTATAGACAACTATTATTCCTAATTCTCGGAATAATAGCTGTCTATATTTCACCTAGCTTCTCACGATCAGACACCACCAGATATGCTGACAATGATGTGTCATCATATTTGGCGGATGTTCTGTATCACGCCACCTTTTTGGTCGGCCATATTTGATTGAAACAAAGGAAACGAAAGTAATGTCATATCTTCATTTCGAAGACATGATCATTCCTAAACCTACAGTCGAGTAGAGACGTTAGGGTCCATATTAGTTGTTATGGACATTAGGTTTCACTAGTATTAAGAAATAGTAATAAGTATAATTCTAAAGTGTTTGTAATAATTGAAGTGAAATATTAATAAAAGATAATATTCAGAAATTATCTTATTTGTTGAGGTAATTTAAAAGTATTGAATTACACTCACAACAGATAGTTGTTAGAAGAAAAATCTAATGTAGGTACTTGTGTAGGTACTAAGTGTAGGTACTAATGCAGAAACAAATTACCTGGTCAGTTCCTCTCTCTTTTTTTTGGAAAAAAACAGATCAATCAAGGCGATCTAAATTTTAGTAATATTGCGATCTAAATCGCGATCTGTAGATCGATCAAACAAGGTGATCTAGATTGCGATCAATTTAATTAGATCGTTTTCTGATTTTTCGGATCACTATCCAATTTCCTCTCCATCACCTTTTTCACTATATAAGAATTGAAAAACAAAAAAAGGGAGAAAATTAAAAGTAAAACGATAAGTTTGAGTCATTTAGGATGTAAAGCTTCCGCTAAACAGCTAGGTACAGCAGTTCTGTTGATTTCAGGTTAACTTGCAGTTTTTTAACATTGAAAACATACAAAATCAAAATTATCGAAAGCAATTACACAAAAACTGTAAGTGGTAGAAAGTTGAAATTTTCAGAAAACATCTACATAAATTATCTGAAATTTTGGCTTACATCGTCCATTTATTTCTCGAGATATCGCTGAAATTCTGTTCATATTCCCCAACTTGACTGAATTATTATCATTAAAATCATTGGATTTGAACAGAATTTTAGCGATATCTCAAGAAATAAACGTACGATTTCGGCCAAAATTTCAGGGAATCTTTAGATAACTTATGTAGAGGTCTCATAAAACTTTCAGCTTTCTACCACTTACAATTTTCATGGAATTGCTTTCGAAAGCGTAATTTTAGGTATATGTTTTCAATGCTAAAAAACATATGTAGGGTACAATAATCCTGAAATCAACATATTTGACGGATGACTACTTTGACTTTAGATCCTATTTATTAATTTATTTTCAATATTATATACGATTTGATTATCTGATTTGTCTACTTGACGAAGATCTAAAGATCTAAAATATCTGAAAAATGGCGATCTATAACTCAAAATTAGATCATTTTTTTCAAGTGATCTAATGACCTAAGATCGCGATCTTTCGATCAACTGATCTGTTGATCTAATTTTAAAAGATCTGTGCTCCACTCTGGATAAAAGTCATTGTTTTTATTTGCTGAACTCCTCAGTTTCTTCGGATAATTTGCTATTCAGCTATAAACGTCTTGAGGTTACTAAAAACACCTGCCGACATGTAATATCGAAATTTAATTTAGACACACCCCTTTAACTCTTTTCGTACGACATTTACCAAAGAAGAAGCACTCTTCGACTTTTAACGAGCCGAAGAATAAACAAACTGAAGAATGAAAACGTCATGAGTAAACAAGGTTTTGGTTGAAGGCAGTGCAAAATAAATAAGGGAGTTATTTAATTTTGTACCCTGGTGGCCAGTGGTCACTTCTTCATTCTATTTCTCGTTTTTCGTCGTAAAATTCGGTTCATGTCCAAATCTACCCTTCGGCTGGCAAGTGAAAAACTTTCGTCTTATTATTTTCACTCTAAATATTGCTTCTCTCTGCATCGACAAACACGAAGGTATTAAGTTACTTCACTTCTTAAAGAAACCTCAACGTAGATATTTATGATTTTTACTATCTCAAGTTCAAGCTCATCCAGCCGCTATAACATTTCTGCACTAGGCCGTTTTTGTCCATTCATACAAATGTGGATGAAAGAAAGATATGACGATTAAAACGTAAAAAATTATTATCTTTTCAGCAATTTTTTTATACTCCAGTCGTGAAGCGTTTTAATTTGAACCAACTTCAGCTTAGCCGTGGGCAAGGGCATAGCATGAAGGGGGCAAAAGAGGCGATTGTTTCGTTGACCTGTTTTTTTTATTTATCAATTTTCAGAATTTAATAATAAATATGCAACAGTGGGTTCCATAAATGCTGAATTTCTCAAATTTTCAAAATTTTCAAAAGATGAGATAAGCAGAAAAAAATCTCGAAATTTTTTGGTCCCTTCTTGAAGAATATCTGGCTACACCCCTGGTCATGGGTATATCGATTTCAAACACTCTCATCAAATAGAATGAACATTTTGTTCATGAATGTTCAAATTCTCATTGTATTGGTGTAAGTTATTAATAGATATTTTTTTTAAAGGCACATATCGGCGATGTTGAGAATAAAAAATGCCTCGTTACAGACGACATGACGGATAAATGCCGGCAGTGGAAATTATGAAAAAATTCATTCTATTTTCCCAAAACTCAACAACGTTTCCATTATTTCCTAAGGTCGGGAGAGGCACAGGTAACTATTCCGATTCCTGGAAATGATTAGCCTGTCCATGTCCTTAAGTCATTCACAAATAAACTGAGTTCTCAAGGAAAGATTGTTTAAATTCTCCTCCAGCTTCACAACTGTCTCCCCCACCCCTAAAAAAAAAAACAAGTTTCATGATTTAGCACGATTGCAAAATAAATGGTAATTACCGCTGTTTTCGTACACATACAAATGCTAAGCAACGACAATGTTTTAATCATTTCCTTGGCCGATCTCTTGATGGATGACCGATTCGAGTTCGATAGTAAAAACGTTTTTTAGGTACTGCTATTCGAGTGTGACGCGATATAGAAAGAATGGACGGAGAGAAAAAATCGAAGGAAAAAGCCAAAAAAAGAAGAATAAAGCTGAAAGAAAAAAGAAGGGAAAAATTGATAGCGGGACTAATGGCACGCTCGTGCCTGGAGAAAATGACAATTATCGTAAGGCCTGGAACGAAATGCGAGTCCAGCATCTTCCAAAACGGACAAGTAGCAGTAGTGATATCAGCAGCAACAGCAACAGCAACAGCAGCAGCATCAACCGGTTCGATGCGGTCATATACACGCTTCATTGTTAGCTCGCAGTGTCGCACACGCGGTATTATGCGCACTTACTTTGCGCATCTATGCGCTGTTACCGTATTGTTATTATACTAAGAAAAACTTTTTAACGTCCCCAAAATAAAGACACGGTTAACAATGTATATTGGTTTGGTAAATGAAAAGAAAGCATTATCGGTTGAAGCGAACGTCAATTATTTTCATTGTAGAGAGACGACGAAAATGAAAAATAAAGAAAAATATTAAGATGAAGAAGAAAAAGAAAACAGTGCCTACATAGAGGAAAAAATAATAATACTCAGTTTTAGAGCTGGAGAATTTCAAAGATAATGTGGACAAGAGAGGCAGAAAAAGACGTAGGGAGAAGACAAGAGCCCGTGAGAGACGGAGTGACGGAGTGACGGAGATAAATCAAGAAAATCGATAGTGAGGTACGAGAGAGAACGCACATATGGTATAGACCTGATATATTATAGCTTACCTTTACCTTTATATAGTTTAGAAAGAAAATCGACGTCCTAATAATAACATAATGATTATACAGCGTGTTGGTCCGGTTTAGTGTGGCCTGACTATATATACCCTACCGTGAAAAATATAACGCATATCAGGAAGAAAATATAAAGATGGAGGGGGAGGGCGCACGAAAAGAAGATGAAAAAATTGGATAATGGTACTTCGTAGCAGTGTGTATGTATTTTCAAATTAGTGTGGAAATGAATTTTTCTCCAGCTGCCGATTACGACATCAAAATATGAGAAAGATATAAATAATTGAGGTTATTTATTTGTAAATTCTTTTTTTTTTTTTTTTTTTTTTTTTTCCACAACAATATCGTCATTTTCTTCAGTAATATACGGTGACGAATCGCACAAATTATGTCTCAAATCATTGCAGCTCGTGTGCTGAGTATACACACTGGAGGCCTGTATACAGAAAATAGAACGTGCTATATTAGGCTCGTGATGAAAATTATATCGATCGGATAATTTCAATGGAATAATATTGTTCGGGTATCCCGCAGCGCATCGCTGACATTGTAATCTTTAGGTCGCGTTGACTTCGTCGAATTGGGCCTACGTGGGCTACACGCATTTCACTGGATAGCTTTGCTCTTGGTCATCTACTTTTTCTCAAATAATTTCGTACTCGAAGATGCACTGCGACGAAAAGCCTACTAGAATGAGCCTTTTGTAGTTCCGAGAGTCCGAAAGTTCGACTACTATCAACCTTGAAACAGGACCATAAGAGCAATAGGCTTATACCTAATGGTCCATCTATTTCGTTTTTGAAAATCGTTCTGTATATAATTTCATAAAAATTTACCCTTTCTATCTGAAGAAGAGAACTTGGTGTCCAGGGCCAGTCGACACGCGATCAATTTTTCCCAGCTGTAGAGTGTAGAGAACATATTTCACTAAACCGGAGCCACGAGTCTGCGGAAACGATTCCAACGACATTAATAATATTGGTGGAATAGCTTCTCTATACTTCTATTTATCTTTTTTTACCCGACTGTAGAGTTTCTACAGTTAGGATTTTCCAACTGTTAAAAGCTCAAGCTTTCAACATACGTAATGCTGGCCCTGATGGTGTCATTCAAATTAAGTTCACAAAATAATTCAAATTAATTTTGAAAAACACTGATCACGAAGATACCTAAATACGTATAATCTGTCTATTTTCTTCTACACTATATAATAAGTATAGAAAATGAAGCCTTGACTGACTGACTGACCCATCAAAGCCCAGCCAAAACCACTGAACCTATTGATCTGAAATTTCCTAATATGTCATAGGTGCTCACTATGAAAGGGTTCTCTGAAATTCCACCCTTAATATGGTCGAATGGGGTTGAATGTGTTTTCAAGTATTTGTTTTAAAAAATCATTTCACTAATTGTTTAAAAATCTATTTTTTTTGATTCTGCAAAATTCCACCTGAAGAGGTCAATTGGGGTCAAATGTGTTTTCAAGAACGTCCAATGGTTCTGCGATGGTAGTGTTTCCAACAGTTTTTAGCTCGTAGTATTTTATAACTGAGATAGAAATATAATACGTAGATATTATATACGAATACGGGCAATTTAGCCATCAACTTCTTAATACTTCGTCGATCTTCGCCTCAAAGTAAAGTAAGGTGCGTATAAGTTTCACACGAAAAAGGGGAAACGCTTCATCTTTAGTTAGGATACCCCACGTTCAGCCACCCTCATCATCACGCAACAGTGGCTAATAATTAAGCTAAAGGATCGGCAACCATGTATACGCGAATAAGAAAGATATCTTACCGTCGCATTGCGTTGTTGTTGTTATTATTATTATTATTATTATCAAAATCTAATCTTACATTAGGGTCGCGTATTCGCAATAAAAGTAACAAAATGTGCCCTACGGTGGAACTCGTAACTCCTAATAAGTGGTACGCAGCTAACTCAAAATATTTCTATTCGAAAAAGCAACCGACTCCACCGCCTCCGTATCGTATTCCGCACACACGCACAATCACATTAACTTTATTACCGTAGCCTTTAATGAGTTTTTCTTCTCCTCTACACTCATATAACCACCGTTGCAGTCGTCATCTGTTCGTAAATATTATACGCGATGAGTTCGAATGTAGCCATCCCCATAGATATAGAGCTATAGCCTATGTGCGTTGGATATGATTTAAAGGATTTGACGAATGTGGAAGTTGGACATGGAACACCGTCATCTTGGATACATTTACCTTCGTCAAATAGTTTTTTACTCGAAATTTGTTTACAAGTAATTGGGAAAATTGAGCAACAAATGTTTGGATTTTTAACGAAATTTAGCTGGGTGTCGTAGCATAACTCAAACAAAATAGAGGATAGATATTAAAATATAATCCCAATGATAATGTTATTTCCACCGACCGATGGGAGATGAAAGGTGAAAGTTGAACTTGCAGCAAAATATCTTTCCATTTGACTATGCATTCTGAAATTTATTAGTCATGTTCTGTGCTGCACTCAAGTTCTAGATTCTTGACAAAGTTCTGTTACAAGTAAGAACTCGGTTCAACTCCATGATTTTAAGGTATTGGGTACATATCTCAATCATTCTCTCCCCGCACCTATGAACACTATAATATAGATACAAACTTTCACTTTCAAATCACTAAAACATACTATATTATTTGTTTCGCGTACTCTTCGATTATGTATAGGGGGTACGGATACCCAGGTAAACACGAAAATCCGTGCCAACAATAACACCTAAAACCATAAAATGGACATGAGTTTCACTTGATTTCACTGAACTCACAGTAACGTATTTAGATGGCTTTATATTCGTTAGACTAATAGACCGAAAACGGATAAAATAATTTTAATACCCCGTTTGCTTGCAAACGGTGTACAAAGACCTACTGAGCATGCTCAGAAAATTTTTGTCTTTTTTGGCGTTTTAGAATGATGGCACACTCCGTTAACATAGGTAAGATGGGGCTAATGGGTATCCCCGTACACCCAATATTATCCACGATTTTACTCGCCGAACATAAATACGTTAGGTAATCCGCGCTTGACATCACCGCGTATGTGATCTTGTCCTCAATACTTTATTGCAATTTACTTTTCTATTTATTACACTTCTTCGATTACAAACGATCTTGACGTATTTTCCTTGTCCTCTGCAACACTCTGCATATGTGGACCTTTATAGGTATAACTGTATAAGGTAGCAGCTTCACAAAACTAATTCCACACCCTTCAAAATAATTAAATAAAACATTCTATTATCAAAATGTTGGTACTAAAAGTTCTACATTTTTTCTCGTAATGATTATAGCTATTTAGCGGTTGGACATTTTCCAGAATCCATGTACCCAAATAGAAATATCCCAAATGCACAACACTCGAAAACTTTTGTTTTTTTTTTTCTTTAATTTTGTTCTACAATAAAAGCATAAAAACTCGGCGGATGATATAGTGAAAGGTAAAGTGAGGTTTAAAAAAATAATTTATCTTGTGCGCCTTCAGGTACTGAGGGAGGTTAGGACTCGGAGGTGGATTTTTGTTTTTTGAAAAAAAATTAAACTCGAGCCTTTAGGTATTGTAGAAGTTTACGATAAGTGGATTTTTTTTTTTTTTTTTTTTTTTCTGAAAAATAATATGTATTTCTGGAAAAATTTTCCATTCAGGAAAATGATTCTTTAGATTTTGGAGAGGAACAAAAAAATTCGGCAAAATTGGTATTCGGGAAGTCGTCCATTCGGGGAAATGGATTCGGCAAAATGACCCGGAATCCTATGCAGCATAAATTAGCTCCACTTTTAAAATGTGTTTTTAGTATGGCGGAGGAACGATGTCAAATATTAAGAAAAAAAAAACTATGAATCGTTACTCTGTTCAGTTGAAAGATAAAAAATAGGTCAAAAGTTCTGGCCTTATTAGCCTATATTTTGTTTTCAGTTACAAAGTGAATTTGTGAGTATGGAATGAAATTTAAATGGTGCAGAAAAACGAAAAGATAGGTATGCATTTATGCATTTTAAAGAATTCTTGAAACATAAAATACAATTTATGCAATTTTTAATCAAAGTTATGAGGTTATATATTCACGTCTTAGCATAGTTTCACTAGTTTCGTTCCAAGGGAAGGATATACCTACAATCATCATAATTACGTACCTACGTATTATTAATACGGTAAGATCGCAGCGCCTATTCTTTCCTTTTGCGCCAGGACGGATGGTTGGATTTTCAAGAAAAAGGTATCAATGGGAAGGGCTTGATGAGCATAATGCCGAAGTGTCACTAATATTTTTTTAAATTGAGCTATGCGAATGAAAATTAGGGGTAAAAAAGCGAAAGAGTACCCAGACTGATGACGCCAGAACAGATGGACGCCGGATGGATCAATTGTTATCGATGTTATCGGCGCAAATTATTCGCACAGGCGCACCAAGAATACTATAATTTTTGTAGTATTTTAAAGTTTTAAACACAGCGTTCAACTGAAGGTGAGATACATTTTACCGTTGAAATAGCCAACTTACGGGTTGCATACTTAAACAAGTTAGGCGTGATTTAAATTTAAATTCCCAGGACAATAAGTTTTGTTTTCTCTTTCTGACTTATCATAAGTAACGAATTATAATGTTCATCTTTAAAAATATATTTAGTATCCATGCACGAGCTATGTTAGCTCTTATCCAGCTACAATATTCCACATCTGACCCATAGGTACCGTTCTCCTGTGATAGAAAATAGTCTGACAGGCCGGAATCCTCCAACAAATTTAAGACAAAATACCTTTCTTTCCACCACGAAACGAACGTTAGGCTACAGTGATTGTGCATGTTATTGGAAAATGCACTTTTTTTATCACAATTTGTGAGGACCCAAACTTTTGCAATGTATATACGATTTCCGCGTGTTTTAACTTCAATTTAAAATATTTTTGCTCGAATTTCGCATTCCGAAGTTTCTGATCCTCGAATCCAAAGTATCTTTGAAATCGAAAAATTTTCTATCATACCTTTTGTTAAAGCAGCAGTATAGCCTCTGTGAAGGAGAACGCATGCATATGGCGGAAAAATGCTACGCATGCTTGCCTTTTTGTGAACAGACGACTAGTACAGTTTTTCACGGTGCGGTCGACATTATCGAGTAACTTCGAATCCGTCGACTGAAAACCGATACGATCGGATTCGATGGTCTTCTGATTGATGAACCATCGGACATTCTTCGATTCGTCACACATAGCGTTGCCTCATTTTCCGAACCAATGCCACTCAACACTGGTGAGAGGTGCGCATAATTTTCTCTTTCGGTTTTTTTTTTCTTCTTTTTCTTCGGCTCCCCTCCCTCCGGCCATATACGATTTACTGAAAATTGCCCTTCTTACATTCCAAACGGCGGCAAAAACATCGTCACAGAGTGGATCTCTTACGATCTTTTCTTCGAGTAAATAAAGCGAAAATAAATGAAATTCTATGGAAGCGGCGCAGCAGCGCCTACGTTGTTCGTTGTATTTTTTTTTTTCTTCACGAAAACTGGAAGAACTGTCGCAAATGTTTAAGCAAGTTCAGAAAGTCGAATCCTATGAAATTTTCGATTTGGGAAGAAAAAAAAAAAAAAACTGAAGGAAAAAATGAAAAACGAAAAATATTAACTTTATTCTGTAACCTCAAGCGATTATTCAGCTGCAGTGAGATAGTTAAGAGAAAATCACGCTTAATTTAGGTCATAGGTGTAAAAGTTTTTTTTTTTTGAAAGAAGGCTTTAGTTTTGTCTGGAGGAAATCGGTAAACTTTGTAATTTTAGCTATTTTTCGAATGTTATATTAATTAAAATACATAATGTTTCCTTTTAGAAGAAGAGGGATGTAAATTCCTTACTAGGAAACCTCAAGATATAAGAGGAATACGTTTCTAGGCAACAAAAAGTCTAAAAGAACGAATTCCTTTTTTCGAAAACGTAGTAAAACTGATATTCGATAAATTTTTTGAGAGTAAGAACAAAAGCTTAAACACAACGATTTCAGGGGATAGGTCCAAAAAGAAAATTTTAAGAAGAAACCAATTTCTAGTAGCCTAGATACTTGAGGGCCAATTTTTTTAAAACACTTTTTTTGTAAACCTATCACGATAAGTATTGATCCAATAGATATAATGTTTCGGCTGAAGTTCATTTGCTGACAATTAAATCTGAAAATATTCACAAGCGTACGTATTAAAAATAAATTGCTGATTTCGATAGTGAAAAAAAATTATGAGAACATGACTGAGTAAGATACAAAAAATGTTTTTACCTAGAAATACGGTCCAACTCCAATGAAATGGTCTTTAGAATTTACTTTTTAATCGATAGAAAAGATGAATGTCAATGTAGCTCTCCCAATTTTTGAACGTTTTTAAATTGATGGGAGAAAATAAATTCTTGTGGGCCACATCATGCAAAAGCTTGATTTTTTTGAAGTAAAGCTTCATTAATCATGCTGATTTTCAACGGAAAATGAAAAATACTCATGAAATGAAATGTTTTACTGTTCAGAAAGAAGAGGTAAAAAGTGGAGTTAGATACACACTGAGCATGCATCCAGATTTTTCAATTTTCTTTCTTCCTTTCTCTTTCTTCATCCTCTTCTCTTTGTTTTTGACAGCTTTTCTCTCCGTTTTTTTACAGTTCGTTTTTCCAATTTGAAGTTTCTCTTTTACCCGTGGAATTAAGCACCCCAAATTTTCTCATACCAATGAAAATTTTCTATTCAAATGAAAGCAGTATGGCTTGTGTAGCACACAACTAAATACCTCTCATTATACATATAGGACAAAATATCAATTTATTAACATTCCTATGATTTTGAAATGAATTATATTTTACATTAGGCATAGAATGAAATAGATTAAGAACATTTTTCAATTGATAAGTTAACACTGTTCAAATGCTTCTTTTGAAAAATTTAAATTACTAAAGACCTAGAAAATATTTTGGTCAGTTTCATACTATATATTTCCGTTTTATTTACACATTACTACATTTCTTCACAACGAAGACTAAATTTTATGATAACTCAATATAACATTCACAAGATATTACCGGTTAGGAAATTTTTCAAATTTTCAAATAGCTACGTACAAAATTCAAAGTATTTAAGTACTTTTTTTTTTTTTAAAGAAGAAGAAATAAAGAGGCTGTAGAATGGTCTAGACAACAAAACAAAAATAAGTGAAGATAATTTCCTATTTTTCAAACTGCCTGGTTACGCGTTTATTTCGTTATTGAAAACTTTTTTCTGGGTTCAATCAACATAAAAAAACCTTAAATTTTTTATTCTATACATATTAACCTAGTTGTTTTTTTTTCAAGTTCTTTTTTGTTAGCTTATTCGTCAATTATTTATTATTAGGTTTTGAACGCTCGAAGAATTATGGAAGCGGATTTTTCGGGTCGCTTTCCACCACTTTGTTTGAAATTTGCATATAATCTTGTACTGGTACGTAAATTACCAACGAGTACAGGGTTAAATATGAACAGTGGTCGGCCGAAGAGGGTTGAAATTGAATTTTTTTTTTCTTTACGCATTTCTGAGTGATTGAGAGTCACCCTCCGTTCAACGTCTAATGACGTTATCGCTGTGAAACAAATTAGCTTTATTTATTTAGTAATAATAATACAGCTGAAATCGTCAATGCTTAATGCAAATCACAAAAGGGAGAATTTCTGCAAATTTTGAACAAGGTTTTTGGTAAAGTCTATGATGGTTTCTTTTATCAAATTACCATTTTTTTTTTTGTTTTTTGTATTTAAACCCTTTGTAAATAGTTCAAAGCTAATGAGTTACCGACAGATATCTTCAGTGGGAATTTCTATGGCTTAACGATGCATACCTTCTTCAAGGAGCACAGTTTTTTTTTCAGCTGTTTTCGTGTACTTATTTGTTTATGAAATTGTCTTCCGAATCTTGAAAGGCAGGGAGAGACTTAGAAGCATTCTCATGACATTTCGTCAGCATCAGGCGAATATCTACGTAAAAAGGCGGTCGAGTCGAAAGGGAAGTCTGCGTAGGACTAAATCCATAGTTACTTTTTCACAAGTACAGTATTATCATTGATGAGAACAGTGGAGGATTTCACGGGTACTAGGCAACTGGCTCAGCGATATTGGTCAGGGATTTTTGTCAAACAGTGTTTTTGGGTCTTCGTGACCTCGTAAAAATTTATGAATTCCCGTCTCCCGCAATTAAAATGTGGCTTTTCAAACATTTTGAACAAGGAAGTTTTTCCTTACATCCATCAGTGAATAAGAGCGATATCATAGTCGAAACGATGAAGTGGCAACATCCAAAATTAAGAGAAGCAGTATTCTTCGCTTCTTGTAACTAAAATGCAGCTCCGCATCTGTCAAAAATTTCGGAGAAAACGCAATATTGGATTTTTTTTCAAAACCAAAAGTATATTTATTTGAATCAGGATTTTTTGAAAGTTCAGTGTTTGTAGGAAAAAAAAAAGATTTTCAGAAAAAGAAGTTTGACAATTTCTTCTTAAACTGATTTAAGCAGTATAAAATACAGATTTAAGTCTTCCTATTGATAGGTACCAACGAAAAAACTACGTTATACGGATCAAAAACTAATGAGCAACAAGTTCCTTTTCTTCTTACACGGGGATTACTATCTTCGTGATAATAATATCCATTTACGGAGGCCATAATCCTCATCTTCATTTTATTATGATACTGATATTAAAGGACAAAATTTTTCAAAGAATGGGTACAAACATTTTATTGTTTCCCCATACAAAACTGAAATAAAACTGAAATTTCCCTTTCACGGTACACTTAAATACAGGATTTTCAATTCATGACTGGCCCATAGCTGTATTTTTATATGAGGCAGTTAAATATAATGTGAATAACCTGTATATGTTGGGCGGAAGACAAAATTTGAAATTCTACATTGACCATTTAATTTACTCTATTGTCAATGTCACATTAAAAATGCTCAATTTTAAGAAGACGGGATAAAATATGGCAATAATAAATGAAAATGAAGCAAAAGAACCCTTGATGAAACGAAAATTAATTCTTTTAATACACAAACAAACGTGACAGAAGGTACCACTTACGCTGTTCGTGGTACCCACAATAGAAATATTTCCGGCATTAAAATGAAATTTTCAATTTATGTCACTGTCTAAAGTCTAAAAGCTATAACTTTTCCTTTTTTTTTTTTTCAAAATAATCAGAGCAATATTTTGAATTATAACATTTAACCACTTTAAAACTTTCCCAGAAATTCGTTTCTCAAACCATATTAATTGTCTCGATTTGTAATACGTTGAAAAGGCAGAATGTTTTCCAGCTCATTGTCTTTTCACAACAGAACAGCATTGATTTCACCCTACTATGATATTATCTTATCTACAAATTAATCTAAGGCTTATATCGTGACCTTACCTAGTCACACGTACAACGAGAATCGTGACATCTTTGTTAATTCAATGCTTTTTGATGAACACCGTCTGATTTGCTATTTTATTCCCTTCGGTTAAATTCCAAGGAAAGACTCCTTTGTAAAAAAAAACTTCATACAAGTTCTTAACGTATAACAAAAATCAAAGAATAGATTAACTTCACGACTAATGAATGCGAGAGACAAACACAGACTTATTGATATTTATATCAAAGAAATTAAAATTTCATTATTAGAGACAAGCAATAAAAGTTATCAAATAATTATTCAATTTTTAAGATTTATTGTACTCAGTTGGTATTAATTCGATTTTTTAATGTATGAAGAAGAAACACTTTATTCATTAAAATATAAATATGTCACCGTCCTGAGACTTTGATCTTAAAAATGAGGATTGACTTTGAATTGAATATGGAATATTTTCATAAAACAAGAATAAGAGGATTTCATGTCAAATCAAAATAGTAGGCTACATAGTCTCACTACAGCGATTTTAAAATTATTCAATACTGCAGCCAACCTTCCGCTACGAAATGTTTATTTCGCATAAAGCTAAAAAAAAAAAAAAACTTCTAAGGATGGGAATTATCGGACTTTTTGCTTATCGATAACTATCATAGTTCCCTCCTCCCTCCTTTGACTCAAAAATTCTCAAAAACATACCGTAAAAAAGATAACAATAAAAGAGAAATCTTCAAACTGATACACCAGTTGCCAGACAAAGTGAAACTGCAAAACATTTTAAAGAGGCATCTTCAATCACGAATACAATTTTTTATTTTTGTATTGAGACTTAAGATCAAAAAGGCTGACATCTAGCGGAAATTCGTTGAACCAGTAAATGGATGATCAATTACAAAAATGCGTAAGATCCTGTGCAAAATACGACCAAGTCAAAGTTGAAATTAAGGTAATTACAGTTTAGTGACGGCAATAATTTTTTTTCAATATTATGTAGACTTCATTTGTCTTCAAATTTACAAGAAAAAAAGTTCAGTTATCTTCAATATTTCGGTATTTAATGATTAAAACAGAAATGAAATTAAGGTACCTAATATCACCTGTTATCCCCTCTTTAACCTATAGGAAATGTCCGTGAATGGGTGATTGTGGAGCGTTTTCAGCGTCATCTAATTCCGTCTTAAATTCCAATTTTAAATTTTAAAAATGACAATTTCAGCTGTAAAAAAATCCGAAATTTGGAAACTATCGATAGTTATAGTTAAGAGCATTACTTATCGACAACTACGGAAAGTCCTTCTTATCAATAATCACGAATAACTGTCGATAGTTACTCCATCAATAATAACTTCAATACTTCTACATTCTGCCAACCTTTCATAATGAAATAATGTTTATTTCGCATGAAGCTAAAGCCAGGAAATAAAATAAAATATCTAGTCTTTTAAAAACTCGTTTTTTACCTAAACTTATGTATGCATTAGCCTACCCACACATTTTTTCCACGGAAGATGTTAAAAATTATGCGGACTGTAAAATATTGTCTGTACAGATACTAACACTCTTGAAAAGTGATTTCAAGGAAGTTATTTTGAAACGAGTAAAGGTTTTTTTTTTTTCCACAAAAACTTAATAGTTTTAATTAGTGATGAACAAAACTTGGTATCGGTCTTAAACCTTTTGAAAGACCAACATCGCGATCAAGATTGACTATGCAATATTAGAGGAAAACGACATGCGAATGGTCAGTTTAATTTAGCCATCTATAACAGTAAACATCTTGTAAGCATGATCAAGACCACGAGTTGGCCGTATAATATCATAATCAAGACAAGACTAACTGGGCAAAGACCAAGACTACCATGGTCATGTTAATGCGGTTTTGGTTTTGCTTCTTCTAATCACTACTTTCAATAATAATCTACGAAGCGTCGTTTATACTACCCATGTAAATTAGAATAAGTATGAATATTTGAAATAACAACTATCATATTAAGCACCAATTTTCAATTTAGTTATTACTTTTTTATGGTTGCATGAAAAACTATTATATGTTAAACATTATACTATGTAACGATAAATTGAGGTATATCGTACAAATAAAATGTTCAACACAATAAAAGAGTGTGAGTTTAATATGAATAAAATATACAGCACAAGATATATGTACAAACTGTGTAGTACAATATATGTTATAGTACAAAAGGGTTTACAAGAATGGTAAAAGCACATTACAGACATGAGTTTATATACGGACAGGGTTATAAGTGATTATGTGTTGAAGATAAACGAGAGAAATGGTATGAGAACATAAAATATGATAATTAATGTATAATTAACAAGATTCATGTGAATGTATATTGAAGTAGTTGATGAGAGGGATATATTTTGACAGAAAGTGCTGATTATTTATAAATATGTACAAGTATAATGTATGACAAAAATTATGACAGGATGTATGATTTCTAGGAAAGTGATATTGATGATGATGTCATTATGACAGGATGTATGATTTCTAGGGAAGTGATATTGATGATAATGTCATTTTGGCTAGTTGTAAAAATGATGAGTATATACAAAAAATAGGTATGAGAATAAGTTGAATATACATGAAAGGTAAGTAAAATAATATGTGGGAAATAATATTTAAAATGTAGTCTATGAAAATACGTGATATGAATATTATTGTAACATACTATCCAATATCTATGAGTGCCTAACCAAAAATGGTATTTAGACACGTTTTCATGTGCATGTCACCTCTACACCAACCATCAACATTAACTTCTCTATGACTATCAAAATACAACTTTACTCTCATAAAATATAGTTTCACTGCGGTTAAATGTTAGTTTTTTGATTTTGCGCTCAGAGATGGTCTTCCAAATTTTTCGATCCGTGAACTTATTCTTAAATAGCTAACACGCGGCCAAGAACTGCATTATAAGTTTCTTTTTAACCACAAACCATCCAACTGTAACCGCGTTCATCCAACACCCCACAATCATTCCGAATCTCACCCACAGTCTTTACCATTAAAAAAAAAAAAAAAAAAAAAGCACAACTAAAAAAAAGTAGGAACGTCAGTAGCAATTCTCTTTTTCTTCTTTTAATTTTCGGGTATCTGTTGTTCGTACTTGGTCCTTATACGTTTCTCCTTTTCTCTCTCCTCAGCCTTTTCATTGCACGTCCTACTCTTCCTTCTTCTGTACCCTCATGGAACATTTCACTCGCAGGATGTTCTTTCAATTTACTGTTGCATATAAATAGAGTCGCAAAATTTTCACGACTGAATAACATACGAATTTGAAGTTGAAGAAAACTGTCTTCTGCAGTCCCCCCCTTTCCTCCCACGCCCAGCCGCAGAATGCCCAAAGTCGTCTTCTAACATTTTTGTTTTGGTGCGCGTCTCAACACCGTTTCGACTCCAGTCATCAAGAATTTTACCGATCATCGTGAGCGTCAAAATATAATTTCGTTTTCGTCAAAAATTCAGTTTTAGTACCGCAGTGACGTTCCTCATACCCTCCGGAGATTGGCGGTCAACGCAAAATGGCCGCCAGAATTTCTACAGACATTTATTAGATTAGCGACGGACGTTTACCGCAGACACGTTTTTGCGGTCATATTTTTTCTTTCTTTCTTCTTTTTTTTTTTTTCCCTCCAAAATATTGTCAATTCCCCGGACATTAGCGTCGCTTGTCACCCGTTAAGAGACTTCTTCAATTAAACCGAGTGATTTAACCCTCTTTGCCGTTATATGAATACACAGAAGCAATGATGAAGAATTAGAAATGAATGCGGCAACCGTGAAAATATAGAAAAAATTTATAAAGAGAATTTTCAAAGAGGCGAGAACTAAGTTCGATTGAAGCAGGGAATTATGTAAGCATACAATTTTTTTTTTATTTAAATCACATATGAAAAGCGGTTCAAGAATGACTATGTGGACGTGTAGGCAGGGAGAGAAGGGAAACGGAATGTTAAATAAATATAGAAAATTTTGGAGCTTTAAGCGCGAGTAGGTTACGCGAAACGTTTTTGGTGAGTGTTGGTGACATTAACGAAAAAAAGTTTTGGAGGATGCTGGATGTTTTGTTTGTGATAAAAAAAATTAAATTTGAAAATTAACGGATAAAATTGGTTTAAATTTAAGAAAACAACATATATTTTGATAATACTCAGCTAAGATTTTGATTTTTTATACGTCTAGAGCAGTGGTTCCCAACAGGTGTGCCACAAAGTTTTCACAGAGTGTCAGTCTGCAACGAAAAATAAGAATTTACGCTAGAAAATTATTTTGCTTCGTGCACTGTCGAGAATTTCTCGAAAATTGGATACGAGAACATTCTTTCAATATTATTCCGAACTAGAGAAAGCTTTTCAAATATATCTGAATTTACAGTTTTTCTTCTTCAAATATGGTAGCATTTCTATAGGAGTATTTTACAACTAAACTTATAAGTAAGTATCAGCAATACACGCTCGAAGGGCGGCTGGGCGATAAGTTATGAATTATGATCGATTTTAAATTAAAATAGTGTGATATTCTCTTATATTTTACAATCAAAAGCATGGAAAATCAGCTTAAGACCAAACTGAGTAAGCTTTTTCAATATTTCGAGCGAGGGATATTTTATATAAAATGTTTTGAAGGGTAAAAGCGACAAAAGAAGATTAAGTGAAAAAGTATTTTCAAAACAGACAATACTGTAGCAAATAAGAAGTAAATTTAAAAAGAGAAATGGCCCATTGTTCTTCTTTATTTTTTTTACACACGCAATAATTCAGTATGAATAGGAAAAGTTGATACTACACCTGTTTTTGGGGTCATAGGCAGGCATGCCAGATGTACGGTAATTCGTACATAATATCCCACAATTACCGTACATTCTAGCATCTCTGGTCATTAAACGAGCAAAAATTGCAGTTCAATCCACAAATGAGCAAAATATTTGAACTTAGCCCGTCAAGAAACGTAATTATGTATCTATGTATCATTCAGTTATACACAAATAGTTTATCCTAAATTCCTTTTTGGGACACCAGGGTCTCCAAGTAGAGGGTATTTTAATCCAATGATTCAAATTTCCCGAGATCTCCCACTACGCAACTCATTATACTGCTGAAAACATCCATCAAGCCCTGTATCATCATTCGGATTTTTAAGCTAGTAGAGAGCGCTAATATCGATCATTAATACAAAAGAAATAGAAGTGAAAAAACAACCAAAAAATTCATAAAATTAGCAAACTCAAGAAGCAGCTAATCAGCTATAGGAATGATAAGAATTGATCACTCTTATTTTAGTGGTACTAAAAATCGATCAGATGTCAGCCACTTTACATGAAAATACCAGTTGAAATTTCAAAGCTTAATTTAAATTTGAGGTTCTAACTTTAAAAACTTTTTTTTTTTGTGTCACAAACCATCAATAGTAAATAAAATGCTGGTACTAACTCTGTGTTTAGGGTAAAGTTTGTTTGTGGAGTAGCTTAGTAAAAAAGTAGCTAATGAACTTGAACTTAGCCTCTTGAGTGACTTATTGCACACTATGATGACACAATATTATGTTTCTGATTTCTAAACTTCTCGCTATACAACAAATTAATACCCTACTGGAAATATCCATCGAGTCCTCTGACGTAATCGGAACTTCAAGCTTAATTCTAACTTTAGGATATAACTTTACAAACTTCTTTTTGTTACAAACCATAATTTAATAGTAAGTATGGGAAAAATTTGTCTTGACTCTATGTTTAAGTCGTAAGGGCTTTTTAATGAGTGGTTCAGTGAAAAAGTGTTTTTTTTTTTTCTAAACTATGTAGGTACGTACTGTTGGGCATCTACCCGCAAAATATTGTATAAATTGACCCAGCCGTTGTGGCGTGTACTGACGACACAGATTATGGTATACTCATTTTTAATACAGTGAGAAAGAGAAGAGAAGAGAAGAGAGAAGTAAGATAAGAAATATGATGCAACGAAAGCCTTTTTTAGGGCGCGGAAGAAAACGAAAATTGCCAATTAAAATGTTTGAAATTTCCAACTGCTAAAAAAAAGAAAAGAAATAAGTCGTCAACCGGCATGATTTTCTGACTAGTGTAGAATTGCCAATTTTTCCTACTCCAAAATTTCCGACCGCAGCAAAATTTATAAACTTCCTAAAACAAAGGTCATCAAATTTCACGATTTTCCAACTGCACATGCAACTAGTTAATTTTTTCATCTTGGAATGTATTTTTGGGGGAGAATCCTCCATCCACTCTTAGATACGTCCATTAAATGAAGAAAATGAGTCATAATTTCATTAAAAACTTTTTCTTTTCTTAAACCGTTATGTAAATGAAACAATTTTTTTGCTTTGATGATCATAAATTTTATTATTCTTATTTCTCAACGATAAGGAGGGAATACTGAAATTAATGATTTCAATGGCCAGAATCACAATCAGAGTATTGCAAATAAGATATAATGTCTCAAAAAGTGAAAATTGAGTAACAAGTTCGGTAGTCCACTTAATCTGAGCTCTCTTAACAACCGTTGTTTCAGTTTTTTTAATTATTTCTTTAAAATTGAGTTGGTTCGTACTTACCTTTTAAATTTTTGGTGATAGTAGGCGTATCTCTATTCCACGGTTGATCACCGTGGTCTGAGAAATCCCTTAATTTCAGGTATGAAATGGTCAACCTTATGATGGAAGCTTTGTCTAGCTGCGATGTAATGGCCGATGGTAAAGGTAACATTTTCGCTAACTCGTAGAATTCGTAATTTTCTTTGCCTCTTCGAGATCTGGCTGCATCTCGACTTTTTTCTTTGCGTAATTCTAAAATCCTGCAAAAATAAATTCAGACAATTCCACGTTTAAAAATTGTTTTTAAAATGTGGATACACTTAAAACGTGAAGAAATTTAATGGAAAAATAAAAAAAAGTCTCAGATACGAAGCGTTTTTCAGAAATACGTGTTGAAATTTTTTTCATGTAGACACGCATATGTTGTTGGGTACAAAATTATTTTGAAGCCTTGATTAATTTTCATGGAATGGTTGAATAAAAACTGAAAAATGTGAAAATACATAAAGCTGTTTTGTTCTTCTTTTCTATTATAAACTGAATTCCATTTCCTCGGATAGGTGAAAAAATATTTTAAAATGGGTGTGGAATATCCTGTGAAGAGAATTCTCAACAAAAAGGTAGCCAACAGATATTTGCGTGTTTTGCCATTTCCTGTATAAATGAGAGAGCCAAAACCTCAGCGAACACTGGCAATTTTGTAGCTAGTTTTATGGGTTTATATAGTCAACTCCTTATAAACACATGGACACATAAGTATACGTACATATATATGTGTCGAGAAAGTGCGTCATTTCTTATTAGTAACTAATACCTAAGAAATGATGTATGAGTTCATGTACAAATCTGTGACAACAACGATATTGTTATTTATCACTTAGTCACTGTCCAAGCTTTGTAAATTACTTACCTTAATTTACCGGTGATTACAAATGAATGAAGTGTTTGTTTAAAGTGCAAGGCCCTAAAATGGCCAACCTTCTGGCGGCGACTGTCATCGAGAGGGCGGAGCCTCTTACCTCATACAGAGTCATGATCCTCACAAAGGGTATAATTTAAAGGCTAAACAAAAGAGATACCGCTTCGACTGGCAGCATAATGTTTTCAATGACAGTAAATACTGTTCACAATGAATACAAATTGATATCCACAAAAAACAAAATTGAACGAGGAATATAATTATTGAATAGGAAAAAAAAACAACAAAAAATGACTTATATATATATCCCATTTAAAAAAATTTAGTGAAGTAAATTGATATTATGAAAGAAAAAGTTAGTTATAAAATTTCATTGTATAAGTAAAGCTCTCTGAGCCTCACTGGTCTACCTCAATTCCATTTCTGTCCTAATTGAAGTAATTTTGCCTTTGCTCGAATAACAATTAAATTCAATCCAATTTTCATCCCCAAAAAATGTTTAGATACAATTAAAATGTTTCAAGAAAAATGAGTACATACATTTTGATTGGTCCAAATCTTTATAATATTAATAGTTATGTAACGGTATAATTGTTACAAAACGTACACGACACATATATTATTTTACTTATAGTGTATATTTCAGAAATATGTACATGAAAATATTATAATGTACAAGAGAAGATGTTGGTAGAATAATGGTAAGTTAATAATTGAATAGGCTTAACTCTAAGGGTATGGATTCGAATGAAATATACATTGGTGTTGTGGGGGATATACAATGTGATTGGTTGCTATAATCTACGTAATTTAGAGTGAGCCAGTAGAATAACATGCTTATGACATAAAATGGGTGTAGCTACAATTTTAAGAGGAATTAAGAATATTGCTGAATTGTCTTTTGTATTCAAGGAATAGATGACATCATTATGTTTAGTAAGAGAATATTATATTAGCTAGAAAAGGTGATGTCATGATGCAAGTCTTGACAAGTCTTACTGACGTCATTTTAGACAGGATGTAAGAATGAAATTATATACGAAATGGAGATAGAGGAATAATTGTTAATAAGATACGAAATATATGGTAGAATAGAAAATGATATAAAATTATCATTACAAGTTATAATTTCCCCTGGTGACTCAAATTTTCAAATTTTTGACCAAACACTCTTTGCTACTCTTCTTTTAAAAAAAAAAAAATTCAGAGAACTTGTGACTATCTGATCCACTGTCACCATGATTACTTCCATTAGGCCAACAACTCCGGGAAACAAAAAATGCATAAAAATGAAGTTGATAGGTAATTATGAGAAAACTACAACAAACTAATGTTACGCATTATTAACTCCTACAATACCTATAATTTATGTTCAATAATAACCTCTCTTATCGGGTATCTATTATCTTTTTGCACAATAGAAATTATTAGAAAGAAAAAATCAAATGGCTCAGTGATAAATTTTGCTGTCCAGTGATAAATTTTTATTTCGGGTTAAAATAATTTAATTTTTGTTCGTATGGATTTAAATGTGGAGTCCTAATTGACGTGTGTTTTTATTTAAATAGTCGTTGATTCTGATTTTTTTATTCTTCAATTGTCTGTCATTGGAACGCCTTTATTTGTGGGGCAATTAAATATTCACCTTTAAAAAATGTGCCATTTCAAGTCATTAAAAATGTTGTACCTTGCCTAGACTTGTTACGTGAGATTAAAGTTTGAAAAAAGAGGAATGCGGTTGAACGAATGGAGAATATTTGTAATTGGATAATAATTTTAATAAAATTTCATTGCGCAATGCTTACGCTTTCTGCATTTATCAGGGGCCAAGGGACAATCTTTCTCCATTCTATCACGAATTAGTTGGAGTCTGGAATTTTCTTTCAATTTTAGACGCATTTGTAAAGCTATATAAAAAAAAACTTGAGTCATAAAAATGCGAAAATATGTACAATTCGTTGTCTTTTATTTTAATTTTTAACAGACTTCAAAAAAAGGAGGTTATCAATTCGATCCATATATACATGGTTTTTGTTTTTTTTATTTTTTGTTTTTTGTTTTTTTTACTGTTTGTATGAGTAATTGATCACCCGAACACCTTTTTACATATTTTATTCTTTAAAACTTCTGCACAGTATTGCGGAATATAGGCTATTGTTCTGTAATGAAGTTTTCTTTAAAATTTTAGTATAACTTACCATTATGCAAATGTCACAAAATAATTCGTAGTCATTATAGACTAACCGATTACCTATCTTTTCTTTCTTAAATAATTATTATTAGTACACTATCTGCGATATAATAAATAATATTGTTACGTAAGTTTTCCCACCCCTTGGAAATACTCCTGCAGTTTTCGTTTACGAAATAAAACAAATCACAAAATAAAAAAATTATCGCGGAAATTGCGAACGATGTAGAGAACGTGGAAGGGGAAATATAATAGAAATAAAATTCTCAATGAAAATTTAATTTCCACTTGGGTCATTTACAAGGGCTATTTTAAAGGCTATCTGCTCCTATATTACGGCCAAATAGTCGTTCGTTCTTTTTCTTTCTCTCTCTCTTTTTTTCGGTTTTTTTTTCTCCTTTACTCCGTTTCATTTTCTTTTTCCATTTTCTTTTTCTTTTCAATGTCCGCAGTTAAAGCTAATCATACTGGAAGATTTAGACGTGAGCGAAGGCGAAAATACGGAAAAAGGACCCGAACCGAATACCAACACTTCTCACATTTATATCTCCCATGAGAATTGTTTTTTCTTTTCGTCTCTGGCTTCAATCTTGTAGACAATAGATTGCTAAAGGTCCCCTTTTTCTTTCTCCTCGTACGTATCGAATCCAAAACCATAGGCATCTATAGAAGGAAAAAAAAATCTACTAACAGATTTTTGTCGGAAAAAGAGATTTATCTTTTGCATCATGGTCGACGATCTTTTCTTAAGATAAACGTGTGTTTGACTCAATTGAGGCAAATAGATTTATGTATAATTTTACTTTCTAGAAAATAAAAAGATAAAATTGTTTTTTGTTTGTTTTTTTTATTTTTGTTTTTTTTTTCCACTTGTACGTTTTAATGTTTCCTTTCGCTAAAGATCGATTTCGATCGTAGAAATGTATGTTGTTTACCATTAATTAACTTGATTCATTTTGAAATTTATATTCAAATTTTTTATTTTTTGAAAAATTAAGGACTTGAAAATTAGGACAAAAACATTTCGATAATGAACAAAGACGAGAGTGAAAAAGTGTTCATTTTATTTACTTGCAGAAACTTTGTCAATTAATTTCGGTCAGATGATTTGCTAAGAAGATCAATAAAATAACAGAATAAGGAATACATTTAATTTGATCTAATGTTGATATGACATTTGAACCAATAATATTGTTCAAGATAAACTACAAGGTAAAGTTATTTACGAAACAAACAGTTGAATACTACTTAGCTATTTATAATGTTATGAAAATTATCGTTTCTAAAATATTGAGACATATAGAAGAAGGCATTATCGATGTGTTAATTCGGAATATTGAATAAAAAAGTCAAGTTTCTCAATATACTTTCAAAGTGGCTCGTGAAAAGATCCGAAGAAGAGGCCAAAAACTTTATACACGAACGTGTGTGAATGTGTGATTCACTATCGTTCAAGCTGTCGCTTAGGTATACATTTAGCATCAAATTTAAGATACCTAATTTTTTTTGTTTTAAAACAAACTTTTATTTACCCAACTGACTAAAAAGAAAAAAAAAATTTTATCGAAACTTCAGGCTAAGATTAAAAATAGAAGCGAGGAGCGCTTATTGGATTCACCTTTTAGGTACCCACCTTAATTAAGTTGGCCTATATTTTTCGTTTTGGGATAAGCGCCTCACGCTTTTATTTTTAGTTCCAGCCTGAAGTTTCGATAAAATTATTTTATTCTTTTTAGTAGGTAGTAAGTCAAATAAAAGTTTGTTTTTATTTTTTTTCACCATTTTAGTGTTTTGGAAACACAAAACTCTCTCTCGACACTCTCTCTTTCACTGTCGGGCACTGGCGGTGCACTCCAATACTATTTTATATCTCTGTCTTTCACACATACCCACTCACTCGCACTCTTTCCCTCATGCGCGCGCATACATTTTCGGTAGTTAACTAACGGACGGACACCGAACAAATGCAGAAGTGAAGTTAAATAAAATGTTGCTATAAAAAAAAATTAAGAAGTTGTCAAAAACATAGTTTGTTTCGTTTTTTCAATGAAATTTCGTAAATAATTTACAAAAAAAATCAGAATACCAACAGAAAATGGCTAGATTTAGACTATAACGTAAAATTCATGGCTCATTAGGATGATTTGGGCTTCTTATCATGAAATCTAATGGGATGGACTGCTAATAACAGGCAAAGAAACGATTCAAATCATTGATTTAAATCTTATTCTTCAGCAAGATGTTTGAGTATAATTTAAAAAATTTAAGTCCATTTTAATTATTGATCCCCATTTCCTAGCACACCTACACTAAAAATCTGCACCACTTTTTCGGTAGTTACTGCGACTGTACCGTCATTCGGCATGAAAATTGACGAAAAATAAGAGAACTGCATAAGTCTGAAATCGTGTCGAAAAAAAAATCTCCTGGGAGTATGGTCGTCATTAGACGAGAGGACGTTTTATGGGCTATAGGTACTCACCATTTCGGATGGACAGCATCAGTATTTACGACTTGGCTCGTTTCTTCTCAACACAAGGAAACCCCCAACTGAATGATATTTATCTACCTATATGCTCCCAACTTTAATCCAGTTACCCTTTCCCTAAAGCTTTCGCTGAATGTATTTTTAGACTTCTTCTTTCTCTCTCTCTCTCTCTCTCTCTCTCTCTCTCTCTCTCTCTCTCGCCTAGAAGAATCACGCAGCCATAAAGTTTATGACTGAGGTTAACGCAAAAACGCGTAAATTTTTGAAACGAATGCAATTTACGTAGGTGCGCTCGTTTTTCTTTTTCTTTCGATTTTTCTTTCTTTTTTTTCTTCTCTAAAAATTATTTCAATACGAGCGTAGTTTTATCAATGGTCGATGGTGTCCACAAGTCATTTGTTTGTTTCAGTTATAGAACAGGATTTACACAATTTCATGGACACCTAAATATCCATCCCATTAGCGTAGATACTCCGGTAAGACATGAACAACTTTCTAAGAAAAAATACGGGTTCCGGGTGGGATAGTGGGAAGGTGCTTGGCTTTGCGATCGAAAGAAAGTCGCGACCGCGATCGACTGTTATCACAAAATGGCGGTAATCTTTCGGTACTCGCTGATGGTATCGTATGTGACGGATAAATTTATACTGGTAGACCATTAACCGACCAATTCACCCTAATCTAACAACTAATATATCCCCCAGACGCTGGGTAAAATGGCCTTGGAGCCAAAGTTCAACAAAAAAAAATATACGCGGTAACTTTCATGGAATTGTCACGTCGTGTTTATTTTTTCCAGCTTTCAAACCTCCGAGTCAACTGGCATTATGCTTTGCAATTGTTAATGATAATTGTACGTGGAATCGTCGGCTTGCCTATAGCGGCGTACCCAGGATTTCTTCAAAGGGGGGGAGCAAAAAAATTATTTGATGACCTTTTTTTTCGCTCGTCACTTTTGAAATTTAGAAAATTTCACAAATTTAGCATTTATGGATTCTGCTGTTGCATATTTATTACGGAATTTTTTTACAAATTTTAAAAATTACAAGCAAAGAAATTAATGAAATTAGGTTGCGGAGGCAATCATCACTTTGCCCTTCTTAGCTACGCCCTTGGGCGTGCTTCTCGAAATGGCTCATATTAAATACAGACATTTTCAAATTACTAAAATGTGATTATTGAACAACTACTAATTGATTTCACTACGAATTTTCAAGGACCTCACAAGGCAAGGTTATTAATATAATATCCGTATAATATGAGTATAGGTAGATACCTGTATGTATGATTTTTTTCTAAAATATTTGTTCCAACATAACTTTCCATCTTCAGCACCGATTTTGACGAATTTTTTTTTCAAATAATAGAAGGTGATCCCATAATGATGCCATATTATTTATTCTAAAATCGATAAGACAGTTTTTGAGTTGTAGAAATTAGTGCTGTCAAAGTTCATTTAAAGAACCAGCTAATCGGTTCTGGAAAAAAGAATTTAATCTAAGAGAATCGATTCTATTAATTCTATGAAGTGGGTATTCTAATCGAATCTCAGATACGAGTATTAGAGCTAAGAATCCATTCTGAAAACAGGTCATTTGCTGAAAAAAAAACCACTAAAACGAAATTTCTATAGGAAATTTTACTCAAAAATGTCGTTCATCGAAAAAACAAATCTTAATTTAGGTACTTCGGGGTACAAAAATAGGACAAAGATAACCATATTTTCCGATTTAACGAATACTCAATTCTCGAGTTAGCCAATTCCAAATGTTTTCGGTTCACAATAGATTCGGAACCCAGTACCTTGGTACCCGATTTTCTTTGACAACCATACTATCACTAAAAAACTCTTTATTTTAAAGCAAAAAAGACGCTAACACGGATGTAAAGAATTTTTTATATTGTTTAAATCGAACCAAAAAAAAAAAAAAAAAAAAAAGCGCTAAAAGAGGAAAATAACGCTTTTAAAATTTATCAAGCAAGATCTTCTGAAATCATTGGAGGTGGCGCTAAGCTAATAAAACAGTTACCTATGTCATATAATTGTGGGTAGGTATACAGCTTATACGATAGAGGAAAAGAGCGCCGACTATAATTTCAGGGTATCTATAGCTGAAGAAATTTTAAAAGGGTGATTTTTCTATTTTTAGCACATTATTATGGTTTTTTTGTCGTTTATTTTAAGTTTGTTCGATTGTTTGAGAAAAAAAAAAAAATTGAATGTCTCTTTGACCATGAAATAGGCCCACCTATCTTCTTGTTTTGAAACATCTTCTCTATTAACTTATTTTATAAACTAGTATTTTCACATTTCGTCTTGCATAGGTTGTCACAGGTGTTTTCGAAGGAAGGATATAAACAAGAATGAAAGGTTTGGTGTTGCTTGATACCTGAGTTTCAAGAAACGATACAACTCATGAACGAAGATGAATTTCATCAAACTTTCACGACATAAGACCTAACTTACTGGCTGAATCAACTTTGATAACCTGATTGAGTTTTTAATTTGTTGTTTAATAGCAAAGAATGCGTAATTCAATTATTACGTTTGCTGGATAGCTAATGATACTAATGAGAGAAACTCTATTGGTTGTTCAAAATGAGGATGTCTATGATACGGCTGAAAATACTACTTTCCATTTTATATCCTGGTAACAAAGTACCCATTTGTGCCAAAAAAAAAACACATCATCTCGAAAACTAAGAATATAAGAAATTCGCAGCTCAAGAGGTGTATAAAAAACTTGATGAATTTCCGCGAATACAGGATAAATAAACAAACACTGAGAACTGGAAACAAAAAACTTGAAGAGATAGTACTACGTACGTACCTTACAATAAAAGTAACCTTTCAGATTACATCGGAGGAGATCTAGAATAAGTTCAACGTGTGAGCCGTAGGACATGAAATTTGATTTTTTTTTTTTCATGTTGAAACACATATTAGATACTTTCTGATAATCAAAATAATGAGAAGAATTTGTTTTCATGAGCATATTTTCGATTTAGAATATAAGCTATTTACTTCTTACGAACATTGAGGCAAGCTAACCAGATAACTGACAATCAAAGTTAGTATGAACAACATGCATCTGTGTTTATTAACACATTGAAAGATCATACCTACGTGTAACTTACGTCAAAAAAGTGCATGTTCGATAAATTTGGTTTGATGGCAAGTTAGAAGAAAATTAAACATGAAAAAAATGTTCTACTCATAGGCGGATTTGACAGAAAATGTTTGGGTGGGCTAAAAATTTTTTCAAAGGTCATTAAATTTTTTATCTGTCAGGTAAACACTTGAAATATTTTTCAATAGACATAAAGAGAGGGAGGAGATCACTCCTGCCAGTTTGTAAAATTCATTAAAAAAAAAATCAACTTAGTCTTAGAATAGATATTTTTCATTTTTAGGATTTTTTATGCAGCTATATTTGTTAATAAAATTATGAGTAAAAAAAATTTTCAATAAACATGGATTCTTAGCTCATACAAAAGGTACTACATAAGAAAAGTTTATTAAGTGATCAATGCTTCATCAAATTTGCCACAACGGCCTCTCGAGTGTCATCATCGATTAAAATCTTTTCTATATACAGAATACTTAAATTGGTGAATCGATTTTGAGCCATTGTGTTGTGTAGTCAGGTTAGAACTTTCCGCATTGCTGTAATTTTGATAATTAGACAGTGATTAGGTTTATAAATTTTTATTATTTTTTATTCTCATTAAATAACACATCACACAACATAACTAATTAAAATGAAACTGACTGAGTGATTGCACTTCATCTTCATGAATTACATAATTGATGCAACTTGCATTTTTGCAATTATTAGGAATATTGCATCATACTTTCATTAACATCCTTCAACATTGTAAGTGGGTGGTAAGTGAGGGGGGATGGCTCTCTTTACTTGCAGGTGAAATTCTAAATTCATTATGATTCATTTTGCTCTTGGTGGGGGAAAAAAAAAAAGAAGAAAAAGAAAAAAAATGAAAAAATGAAAAAAAAATGATAATAGCGTCAACTGGGGTAATTCTGGCCACCATGGGTAATTTCAGCCACCTGGCGCTTGTTTACTGATAAGGACATTAGCGCTTCCTGCGGAAATGTAGGCACTATTTATTGGTATCGTTGGAAAGCTGAGAGTGTTGTCAATCTGTTATTAACATTTTAAACGCATTTCTAACAATTTTAATCATTTTATGAAGCATTCTTTACAAGGAATTTTTTTATCAATTTCAAATAGAGTATAGAGGAATTAAACTTGTTCAGATCATAAACATTACATGTGATTATTTATTTTCTGGTTAGTAAAGACGATTCTCTCAACATTCTTGTACATTAAAAAAAAAAACTTCATCAGAAGTTATAAGCAAAAAACATTAAAAAGTGGCCGGTATTACCCCACTTGACGGCTAAATTTTTTCATTTTTTCCGCGAAATTGCGGGCTAATTAGATTTTCTTAGGAGGGGTAATTTCAGCTCTGGGGAGCTTAGCCCCCGTCACCCCTCAAAGTCCGCCTATGGTTCTACTCCATGTATATTATTCATATTTAAATTCATGTTCTCATGCTCCCTTACGCCGGATATAAATGAAGGGCGACTCGAGTATAATACAATTTCGAATCAAGTCTCAACGCTTTGGTTTGGAAGCGATTTTGGGTGCGTGCAGTCTCTTTTTTCTCAGTTTAAACTGTTTGTTTGAATACATCACAGAGAGAATGCAAAGAGGTGCATACCATGGTAGTGGAATACGTGGATGCAGATAGCTGATGACCTTTTCAGCGAGTGTCTTTTCATTGACGGAAATTTTACCAATGAAATTCACGAATCGGACAATTCACCGACAGACTTTTTCACCTATAGGCTAATTTATCTATCGCAAAATTTCACCTAAAGGTCCTTTAACCGATTCGATTAATTTTCCTGACTGTAAACAGTTAACCAGGTCACTATAGTAAGTTCAACAAAAGCTTGTAATAATTTTATTTAATTAACGAAAATATGAAAACATTGAAATGAAAAAGTAAAAATTTTGACTTTGAAAATTGGCTTTATAAATTTAAATTATATCGGTTTGGTATCTTTTTGTGAAATTTTATTTTTTATGACATTAAAAAAAAACAATAAAATTTAATATAGGTATACATTATAAAAATGGAGAAAAGGGGAAGACAAGAAAAAAATAAAACTTTTAAAATGAAAAAGTGATAATACTTGAAAATGTATGTGCTTAGTTTTTATTCTGATTTTATTCATAGTTAATAAAGTTTTATATTAAATATAATTAAATAACAAATGAAAAGTAATTAAAGTTTAAAAATTGAGAGAGAATGATGTGTGTTTTATCAAATATACAGCGAACGATATCATACAAAAGATAAGGCAATCGGTGAAAAAACCTGGACGAGTGGCACGTGTATTAATTTGGTTATTTGGTTAATCATACAGTGCCTACCTATTTAGGCAAAGCTCGCACTAAATAAAATTGAATTAAACACAGTCTCGATGTACCAGGAAGAAATACAGCATCCCAAAACAGTTGTGAATGTAGATGACACCCAGTGTATTCATCGGTCACTTAATCTGAAGCAGCCCTCTCCTCTTCATCGTTGCTATGAGACTACTCAAATATGATAACCTTATCGAGACTTACAGTAGGTAGAGGTACCTATTATTGAAAAGTTTCTGGCGTAATTCAGTAGAAATTTTCAACAAGTCCAAATGAAACATCTCGTCACACCCGCAATTCATCCACATGAAACGAACGTATTCACAAAATTTCAGATGAGCCTCGAATTCGCCTCGTTTTCTTTCATCTGTGGTACGTGTCTCGAAGATGAAACGGTTTTCACTGCCGGCACATATAACCGAAGAAACACAATAGGTATAACCAACCAAGCTGCCCAATTTAGGTAAGCCAAATAAAAATACAGGAAACCGATAGAGAAGACGGAAGGAGCGAAAAGAAAAAAAAAGAAAAAAGTGAAAGAGGAAGCCAAAAAACGTTGAGAAAAAGCTGAAGAAGTCTTTAAGAAACGAACCAAATAGTAATCGAGTTTGACGAAAGCTACAATTTAACAACTTAGAAGTGGCCCGTTAGAAGTCTTTTAAAAACAAAATTAACGCCTTTTTTTTTTCTCGCTCTCTCTTCCACTGTTTCTCGTTCCTCTTTTTTCTTCCTAAGCTTTTTACCTTCTCCGTCTTAAATTGGCCCAAATTGGGCATCAGTACTTATAAGCGTTGGAATAGAATTCCCTCGAGAATGCTTGTATAGGGGGGTTCGGACCTGCACACATGGAACTGTCTTCGGTGTGAAGCACGTTGGATGCAGACGTAGCACGACTGTTATTAGGTTAAAGTCAACATTTGTACAAATGGATGCAGGCCTTTGTACGGAGGGGTCAATTCGAAAGGCGTTTTTTTATCTCTCCCCCACCGAATCACTCTCACTTCACTTCGTGGTTGTCTTTGCTCGCTGGCGGAGGTAGCGATCGTTGTGTGGTTTGTGAAGGCGAAGAGAGAAACTTGAAAAGTCGAAATTGCGAAAAATTTAATAAAAACGATCGATTAGGGTTGATTCTGCGAGTAATATTGGCCTGAAAATGGTGTTTAACTGCCACGAACAGAGAATTAGGTTTTGTGCGTTTGGGAAGAATAGTAACGTAGCTTTTATCATATGTTTTGAAAAACAAAGTAGGTAAGTACTTTTTTCGTATAGTTGAAAAATGTGGTTTTTCAAAGTTTTCATAAAGATTTACACGGAACAGCTGCACTAAGCGGTGCAGGGCAGGCTATTGGTAAATTTTATCTCAAATTCTAAAAATTTCGGTCCTAAATTCGCAGTGGTTGCTATTTTTAAACGTTATTCACGATCGACTGATATCCCACAACAACCACCTTGATGAGACGAAATTTCCAATATCTAAAAATTCAGCCAACATCACCAAACTTATTATGGTTTCATTAGTTTCCAAAATTAAATGGAGAAAATGCTGCAGTTATCAATAATTTGGGAGCAAGACATAGCAGATTTCCTCCTCACTTACACAGAATCAGATTTAAACCTAATCCCAGTGGTCCATATCATCCTGAACCTTTGTCACATAATCACAAGCAACTTTAGAACACTCGATGTCTGAATGTAAGGTAATAAAACATGAGATCTTGCACAAGGAGCTTTTGAAAGAAATTTCTCCCCTTTTGTACGTCTTGTCGACACACAATCGTGAATTATCCATCATATCAAAATTCTTCCAGAAAATTCAATCAAAATAAGCTACGTTTACGACCGGATTACCCATTGGTTCAAGTAAATGGTCAGTATGGGATTTTACTTTTGATGACACAGCATAGTGGCGCCTCGGAAAACGAGTTCATATATGTGGACAAACAAAGAAACCAACCATTGAAAAGGCTAAAAACAGTGAAATTGAAACAATTTCTTCTTTTTGTTTTATTATCTCAGCTGCTGAGGGATCAAAATCATTGTTCTAGTTCTCATTTTACTCCTGAAAGTCTCCTATTTAATTTGGTACGTTCAATAAAAAGCCAAATTATGCCCACTTTTCCAAAGTGATCTTAATCCATTTTCCGATTTTTCAATTTTGAAACGCGATCTGTTAGCAGAAAGGGTGTACTATAAATGTACCCTACAATTATATGAGTATCCTCTTTATTTTCTGGGGCTTAAATTTTAAAATAAATAAAAATTTTCAAGTAAATGTTCAAAGAGGGCTAATCCATAGGAAGGTTTTGGAGTGTCAAATTACCCAAGACTAAGAAAAAAACATTAAAATATACGTTCTAGAACACAAAAAAACCTTAAAAAATTATAACCCCTTTCCAGTGGTAAATCCTACGACTGACGCAAAAATTGTGAGTCAGTTTATTTCCCCGGGAGCTCGAAATTTCTTTCTGAGGCATTGTCTGTGTTAAGAAGACATCAAAAAAGTATTTTATAATTCTAACTAAAAAATAACACAGTAAATTGAACTTAAGATGTTTTGCAGTTCACATAGGCTATGTAGATTTTGCATGAGTTTCATATAACAATCAGACATTCAGCTATTTTAAGCAAGCTTTACAAAAACTATAAAAAAAATAAATCAAATTCCTGAAATTTTAAAATTTTTTTACTTAAAATTACAATTTTTGATATATATTTAACAATTTATTTTTTATGTTTACTAAAAGCAGCTAAATGTGACAGAAAATTTATGAACCGATTTTTCTCTCAGAAAATCATAAAGATCATTAGCCAAGGGACAAAAAGTTTTGATTCTTGACGAAAAAAGTGATATGCAGCCAATTAACAAGCTTTTCCATTAAATTCTAAAACAAAATTTAAAAAAAGTAGAATACATCCCTGTGCTAAGTAAAAATGATATAAAGAAAACAATAATTTCTAAGTTGGAATTAAAACATAAATAATTTAGAAATTCCAATTAATATTCTGAACGACAACTGAATGTTTTAGTCAGGAAGTAATAAGCAGTAAGAAATATTTAATTGATGAAACACTCTATGCGTTCATCTAAGCGACAAAAAAAAATACTTCCTTTCGACGAAAAATAAAATTATTAAGACGGTATTGGCTTTGTGTATGAAATTATTGTTATTTCTACGTGTATATTTTAATAATCATCCTGACACGGTGGCAATGCTATTTGCGTTGATATTGATGAAATATCTGACATATTATTTTTTGAAAAATTAATTTGCACAAATATCGTCGTCGCAATTAAAAATTTAATCTTAGCAGAGACAAAATATAGTGGCACGTAAATAGTGAAACTTTGTACGAAAAACAAAAAAAAAAAAACTTCAAGATGTTATTTTTTTCTAACATAAAAATATTAATTCTTATAGCATATTTATACTGTCGTCTACTATATTTTCAAGCGCATTTTGAATACGGTATATGCGATGATTCGAGGAGTTGAAAGAATGAAATAATTTATGCTTATTTTTAGGCACGTTTTAGAAGAAAATTTACATATTAAAATTTTATTGATCTTGCATCGAGACCCAGGGGTGAGGGTAGGTTCATTTTTCGTCCATAAACTAAAGAAAATTTTTGCACTATTAGCTGAAATTCAAATATGTATATATACATATATATATGCATATAGATTCGTTCAGATGGCAATTTTCATCGGATAGTCTTGAAATTTGGTACACTACTTTGGATCTACACAAGAATGAACTCTATTAATTGTTTTTGGTCCAGATCGGCCCTATGGTTCGTTTATTACACCCTACTATGTTTCATTTTTGCGGCTTAAATGGTTCTAAAATGCGTAATTTTTAATCAACAGTCACAAAATTTAGTACAGACATTGAATACATTATACAACATTATTTTGCAAAAATTTTTTTCAAACGACTGAACGATGCATGCCCGGAGGTAATTTGAAAAAACCTTAAACTATTGTTGAGAAAAGAATATGAAGTACAGATGAACCAAAGAAGCTGCAGTCGAAAGTAAGCTTGTTTTATATAATTTGGTAGACAATCATTTAATTATAACTTGTGTACAAGTTTTATAACTTCGTAATACACTTAATTTCGAGGAATGTGGATTAATACCTTGCTACATTCTTCCACTTAATCAGGAATTTCCTTGACACTCAGGTTAAACGTAATATTTACCCACCATTCTTCCATATAACTTTCATATTTACATTTTTTTATTGTATTTTACTTCACTAGATTATATTATATTCCAGCAAATTGCAAATCATATTTTCAAAAAACTTCAATGTATTATTTGCGAAATAAATTTTTGATATATCCATCGATTTGTTGAATTTATTGTGAATTTCTTTGACATACACAATTGCGCGAAATATTTTTGATTTTTTGCTTTTTTTATTGTATATTTTATTTATATATTTAGTTGTTTTCTTTTTGTTTTTTGTTAGAAAAACCCACATTTTCTAGCGCTGCTTGCTGCACTAGAGTTTTTTTTTTATTAAGTTATGTTCGCGACTATACTGGAGGGCTGGATTATCTTCGGTGGTCGTTGAAAAAATGTATATCTACAGTAAGTTATGGTAAATCGGTTTATTATTAAATTAGAAGTGAAAGTGAAATAATTCTCGAAATTTTACAGCTCAATAGCTGCAGAGAATTAACTTTAAATACACTATTGCAGGGCCTACATTAATACTTATAATGACGCAAAACAATTCAATGATTATGGGACATTAAGCTGAACAGTACTTACGCATAATACTACGTCTGGCCATTTTTGAGAGAAGAAATGCACTTGAAGGTGACAAAATTTCTCAAGATTTTCCACGAATCATTAATAACAAACTATAATCATAATTTTAATTTCTTTTTCAATTAAAACTATAGAAGTTCTCATTCAACAGGAAGGAACGACTGCACATTGTTTCGAAAAACTGATAAATGTGCAACGTCATCGATGTCCTTTCATCAGAAATGTTACTCATGTAACTGTAAGGGTAGGTACAGTTGAACATATTTGGGTCTGACAGGCCTCATTTCCGTCAACGTTACGCAACACATTTCACTACAAGAAAAACATTTCAATGTTTTAGAGAAAAAAGAACGGATAAAAATCCAAACTGATATTTCACCCCTACAATGATCGTGTTTTATTCATCGCTCGAGTACTGTGTATCAAATGACCACAACTAAGAGCATTCAACACGGCTGTATAAAAAAAAAAACAAAAAAAAAACAAAAAAACGGGGTGGAATGTGCTATTGTAAAATAATGTACCCACCTACTTTGAAGGTCTTATTACTTACTTACATTTGGTCACGTATATCGGTGACACTCAGTCATATTCAACTGCACTCAAGTGTTATTAAATTTACTCTCACATGCGATGAAATAACGCTCGGCGATTTTTGCGCAACTAAACGTCCATCTTTTGGGAAGCGTACCTGTAATATTTCTAGGAAAAAAAAAAAAACAGACCTCAAAGATTCTGAAATAAAATCTCCCTTCTCCCATAAATTTGAACATTGTTAGCAAAGAAAACGTCAGTTTTTAATTTTTGAAAAATCAAACTTCTTCAACAGAATTGAGGCTCATTACTTCACGCAGCACTTTCAAGGAAGCACTAGCGGAAAATTGCAACTTCGAGTTTTATTCTTTTTACCGAATTTGAAATGTTTTATTCAGTTTCGAAGTTTTATGTTGGGCGTGACAGACTTAGTTATGAATGGGATCTACGATGTGATCATTCTAAAAATGGTACTTTTCTAAAAGGTTTATTTTATTCTGCAGTGTTTTTCGCCCATGTTTGCACACCTGTTCCAGAGTTAACTACTACTGTATACTTTATTAACTAGTCGGCTTTTCTCAGCTCATTAATACCTGCTTTTAATAAGCACCACTGAGAAAAAAGTAAACAAATTTATTAAATTTATATTTTCATTAATGTGTATTTTGAAAAATTCTCTATTTTTGTGTGGAAAGCAACTGTTATTTTTGGAATTTAGGTCCATTAGATTCGAAACTTGGACTAAAATGTAGAAATTTTCATGAAAACGGTTTTCTTCTTGTACGAAATATTCATATTTATCTCTGAAAAAAAGTGATTTAACTATTTTATTAAGAAGAACAACTTTTGAAATTAAAATTTAAGATAATATGAAATTTTTAACGAAAAAAATTAAAAAGAAAAAAAAGAATCTTGTCTACAATTTTGTTACTACGATTACCAATAAATGTTGGCAACAATATAACATAAAAAAGTTCAATTACATCTGCCGACCGGGTGCGTTCGTTTCTAAATTCGTGGAAATGAATTTCCCGCGAGACTCGGTTCTTTCTACTTTTTTTTTCACACTTGTTCATCACACCCTTCAGTTTGGAGAATCATTGAGGAGAAATTTTCAAAATCATGAAAAAAAAAAAAAAAAAAAAGGGATTCGAACGAAAACTTTCACATACGCCCATAAATTTAGGCACGTGCATCCGCAAATACTGACCCTCGGTCATAAAATCTATTTACAGTCAGAGTTTCCGTCCTTTTTTTTCAGATCTGTACGAGTATTCTCATCAAATTCGATGTCTGTTTACTTGCGTTAACATTTTGGCTCGTATTTACTATTCTCAAACGTTCCTAAAGCTCTTTTTTTTCTTTAAGGAAAACATTTTGTTTAGGTATCGAGCCACTATTTGGGAATTTTATAGAGTATTTACCTAAAACGTTGAGAATCTTAGAAATGGGACAGTGTTACTTGATTCTCCAGAATTTATTAATTTATAAATTTGAATTTTTGCCGCAATTCTGGTTATTGAAGCTGCTAAAACTTGGAAGTAAGTGCTATACGAATTAAAATAAATTTTCGAAAATTTTTGACACGATAATTAACAAAATATATTAAAGATTAGAAAGATTCAGATTTTATTATTAATTCCACTTAAGTGTCTCAAATGAAAAAACTCGAAGAGAAAATACAATTGGCAAAACGATGAAAGGAACATAGAGAAAGAAACCGCAGACGAATTTATAGGCGATCGATAAGTTTTCTACATAGAACTATATCATCATAATGTTGATCAAAACCAGTAAAAAATTTGAGAAAAAGGTGTAATAATTTCTTAATAGAAGAAAATAGAAAAAAGTAGAATCTAAAAGTTGAGGACGTGGATTACAAAATAAAGGTAGGGAAATGAGGATAGAAAAAAATGTCACTTTTGAAAATGTCGCTAGTTTTGTATTAACACTCATTCTCATCTTCTCTGAAACTAGTAACATATTCAGTATTGAGAATTCTACAAATAGTTCAACTCTCAAATACATTGCAATAAAATAGGTATGCGCTGAATCATCCATTTTGAAATAGAGAAATATAAAAATTTTTCTTTCTATGAGACTTGTTATGATCAAATTCCCACTTTTAACATCTTTTGTACTTCATAGAACATAGCAGTGCAATAAATTTTACTAATTTAATCAATAGGTCAACCACGAATTAACTGTATAAATTATAAGCCTTCTCACTTTGTTTGAAAATTTGAATAAAAGTATGTTATTATCAATTTATTTTTCAGTTGTTACTAATTTTGTTTCTCTACTCAATGTTTATATCTCTTAAAATGATAACATATTTAGTATTAAGAATTCTATTAATAGGTCGAGTTCCAAATAAATTGATAAAAAACATCGTGGTTGCATTTTGAGTACTGTAACAAAAAAAAATCTCAAAGTTGTGCACTCCCTCAAAATTGTTACTTCTTTCTAATTTTAACTTCTTCTCCATGTCCCAGAAAATACAGGTCTGTTTAATTCCACTAATTTAATTTAATAGGTAAAATGTCAAATAAATGTGGGAATAAAAATCAGTATCATTTTCCATATAAAGTTGAATAGACCTATATGTGTTTTCACTCAAATTTATATTGTGGCTAGTTTTGTATCAATACTTATTCTCAACTTTCCCCAAACTAGCAACATAATGATTATTTAAGATTATATCAATAGGTTGGCTATGAAATACCTACATTAAAATAAGACATCATTGCAGTGTTTAAATGATAAACTAAAGAGAAAACAGACATATCCCAATTTTTCCATTTAGTTGAATTGTTATTAATTGCTAATTATAAATACTTCCCTACTTCCCAAAAAATACTAGATTTGTTAATTTCATCTACTTCATCAGTAGGTCAACCTTCAAAAAACCTAGTTGTTTTCTTCTCCATGTGAGTTAATAGACTTATTCGAGGTTCCATTGATATTTGAATTGTTACTATTTTTCTATCAATACTCAAACCACATTTCTAAATAACCAGTAACATATTAACTAATAATGATTTTATCTTTAGATCAATTATTGAATATAGTCGGACAAATGTCAATAAGTATGTTTCTACAATAATGTCTGTTCAGAAAAGTTTTACTTGTTTTTGGTTAGGGCCTATTAATGTCTTAATAATCAATAAGTCATTGTTCTTTTATATTGATTAGGGTAATAGGACAACAGGAAAATGTCCCCATATTATGTTCATGATTTTCTTGAATTTTTAATTCATGTTGACCTATTTCAGTTTTAGGC
The DNA here is from genome assembly GCA_011428145.1 of Ericerus pela. Classification (NCBI taxonomy): domain Eukaryota; kingdom Metazoa; phylum Arthropoda; class Insecta; order Hemiptera; family Coccidae; genus Ericerus; species Ericerus pela. Next base: position 1,203,824 of record WOFM01000512.1, read on the forward strand.
AGTTCAAATAATAGGGTAGTAAGGCCTTAACAATTCTCAATGGTTTATTATAAAATCAGTAACATTTTTTTCTAACCTTATTTCCCTACCTTTATTTTGTAATCCACTTCTTTAACATTTAGATTCTATTTTTTTTTAATTGTTTTTATTAAAAAATAAATACGTCTTATTCTCAAATTTGCTACTGGTTTTCATCAATATTATGATGATTGTAAAAAGATTTTGGAGTCTGTTGATTACTACGTGTTGAGGGTTAATAGGTCAATTATACAATGTTAAAAACGTATTTCTACTCTTCACTAGTTATCTGTTAGTTATCCTATTTATAATTGAGAATTTATGTTTTTTTCTTATACAATTTGCAGTCACACTGATAAGTATTAAATAATTTTCAGTAGCATTTTTCAGATTACCTGACTGATGTCCAAATCTAGCATACGTGACACTAGATCAGTTCATTTCCCATCTCACTTCCTTACCACAACAGGAAAATTTTTGAATTTCACATCCCTATCCAGGGCTGTAGAGAGGAATTTTGTGCCTGGGGAGAAAAAATTTATGAACACTCCAAAAAATTTAAAATTGCATCTGTGTTCAGCTGGAGTATCGAGGATTTATTTAGGGGTGGGGTTTTACAATATAGAAAAATTAATTTTTGCGAATGGAGAGATCGAAAAACTTTTCTTAGCCATTTTTCATGAGATTTTCTATGAAAATTTACTTATTACTTTTATTTTTTTTAAAGAATTCTGGGTTCCTAAAAATCTCGAGCCCAGGGAAATCTTCTCTTCCCCTTCTTTCGTTAGACCTGTCACTACCTCATTTCCACAGATGCATTACTAAGAGTACACCTGGATACAACTGAAGGGTAGAACTGTAAAAGTCTGATATGACAAAAAAGAAATCGATCTTGATGGATTAATCATGAAGTTAGTAAGATGAATTCTCATGAATCACAAATAGTTTCAATATCTGAAAAAAATTGTTCAAAGATACCCTTTGATACAGAAATTTTGGTGGAATGGAGAGAATATGGAAGAATGGAACAGAATTTAACAAAAAAATATGAAAAAAGAGAATATAGCATTGGCAAAGGGGAAAAATTCTGAAAACATAGAGAGGTGACGGAAAAGAAGTTGGATTAAACGATAGTGAGTAGTAAATCTTTGCAATTAGGGAGTGTTTAACTTATATGTATAAGAGAATTGTTAATGAGAATAGATAGAAAGAGTGAAGATTGAATATCAGCTTTGTGAGTAGATTTGTCAACATCTTATGAATGGAAGATACCTATTCCACTCGAATACGTGATGAGAGCCCGTTAAATATAACAAAACAATAATTAGTTACATGAAGTACGGTATGTAAACACTGGATATCTACATGAGGTATCTACCTATACATTACTATAATAAACTTTCAAGTCGTTAATTCATTTGCTAAAATTATTTCACAAAATTATTTCCTCGATATTATTTCGTAATGATTCTCTCACATTCGATGCACATGCGTCACTACCCACAAAGCCACACGTAGACACAAAAAAAAAATATTCATTACTACCTCGGAAACAACAAATTCTTCAGTGTTACCAACAGATATTCCAGAAAAAATACAGACTTGGCACAAGCCAAAGCGCCGCTCTATATATTTATTCTAAGATGCAAACTAGTATAAAAGGACACACCGTAATGAATCTCTAAAAATGGTGTACATAATGAAGTGTGTTATATTTGGAAGGGGCATGTTGGTATAAGCACTACCTATAAATTCTATGGTAATCGGTCACATTTGCTTCTGCTATTGAATTCGAAACCTATGACAATGAAACTAAATTAAAAGAGAATTTCAAAGAATCTTCGAGGTGTGGTACTTATGTTCGTAATATGAATTTCTGGGAATTCTGCTCATCTCAGCTGTTAAGGTGGGTGGCAACAGCAAATGGTAGCAGCTTTGTTGAAAAATTTTCCAAATTTTTTTTTGCGTGGTCATTCACCTACATGAACATAACATACTTATACGTTGTCGACAAAAGAAATGATTTATGCGTTCGATATTCGCTGAAGAATATTAAAGAATGATATTTAGGCGCTTTAAATTGCTCCTTGGCTGTTAGTGCTGCCGTTTCAGAGTCATACGTGATGGAAAAGACGACTTCCGGCATTTTACTTTCTCGGCGTGCTGGAATGCGTACGTTGCGTCGTTCATAATATGTTAATTTGGAATATACAGGAATATGCTGTTTGTTTGATTTATCGCCCTGTTTAATGTACAGACCTTCTTCACCCTTTAAATTTCACCAGTCGAGTGCATATTTTTAAGGGGTTGAAACTTATAAACGTCGTGCGAAAAATCTACGGAGCAGGTTGTTGACGGCTGGTCGTTTTGTTGTTTCCTAGAGAATGGCTAAGCTGACAGACGAAGGGAAGTGAAGAAGAAAGGAAGACGAAGGGTCACAAAGAGGCAGAGAAATGAATTCATCAATGAATCCCTTTGGACATAGATGACATTATAATGGAAAAAAAAAGAAAAACGAAAATACGTCTACTTTAGCACTGGTTATAAGGTTTTTAGGTTCCTATACGATTAACTGATTAAGATCTAACTTAAATGTGTTACAACAATAGGGAAAAAAAGAAGACTGATTTTACTCAAAATGAAAAAATATTCGTTTTTTCAATGTAGGTGCTAGGAGTAATCACCCTGACCAAAGGAAAACTACTGTAAATAACATTTTAGGGATGAGTGGAGGGGCAGAGAAATATTTCAATAATTTATGCAATAAATAAAAATGTAAACAAACCCTGTTTGGATTTGAAAAAGAAAAAAAAAAATCAAACGCCGCAGCCGCTCCGTTAGAAAAAGTAGGTTTTCAAAAAGTTGAAAATTTGTTACTAGTGAAGTAGGTAGCAAAAAAGTTGATAATGATTGTATTAAATTTTGTAGCTGTTGACCTAAAATTACACAGATTAAAACCACTATCCCTTTCAAAATCTAAACAAAAATGAAATTTATGGATGTATTGTCTGGCTGATCCCCAGAAATATCATTTCTCTTTGTCCAAATTTGGCTCCCAAACAGGGACTCTTGTACGGACAACTTTGAGGCCTACTTTAAAAAAAATTTCTAAAATTAATCTGTTCACGATAGTTTGTAAATAATTCGACTTGGTAGGTATTGTTTAAATTTTATTGACTTTTGAAACAATCCAGTTTCAATTTAATTTTCAAAGATTTTTCTTTTAACATAGCATTTTTAAAATCGATTACTTTATCAAAAGTTGTAGTTTTTGTTAAGAAATGTATTACTGTAACACATGCACAAAAGAACGAGTTTTACACGAAAATTGGACGTTAATTTTACAATCTCTCGTTCATCCAAATCCCGCGCGAGAATGCGTAAAGTACTTTGCATACTCTTGCGCATCTCAGTCCTGCGCGACGGAGTGTAAAATATTCGAACGTATAATAATTTTGATATTATTATTAAATTTACATTATTTCGTGAAAAACTATTCGTCAAGTTGCCACTCCAATCAAACACAACATTTCAATTTTTATAAAAACTCTCAAATGATTCCTCAGCCTCTAATTAAGTTAGAGAGCTGAGGTTTGTAATGATCCAAGGCGGATAAGATTGAAAAAATTTCCATATAATTTTCTAATTATCGTTAGCTATTTGACAACAAATAAACAAAAAAAAAAAAACCAAAGTAATGGGAGATTTGTCATTTTTTGGAATATAGAAACTTCTATTTCCCTCAATGATTTCTCAGTCATTATTTAAGCTAGAGAGCTGAAAATGATACTTCAAAAAAGAGGAGAAAATTTACCTGAATTTAGTTTTCGTTCAATTTTTTAATCATCTTTAACAATTTCAAAATAATCAAATGAAAAACATGTAAATTTATGGAATTTTTTTTTTTGAAATCTAGAAACCTTTCTTCTTTTACTCAGTGATTCCTCAGCGCCTGCGTTTAAGCTAGAAATCTAGGATTGTACCGCTAGAAAGTGAAAAAAATATACTTGAAATTAGGCACTTTCTTTATACTTTGTTAATCGTTCTTAGCTGTTTGAAAATAAACGAACAAAAAAACACAAAATAATGGAAAATTTGCCATTTTTGTGTTTTTTCATATATAATTTCCAAAATTTACTTCCTTTATGATTTTTTTTTTATGGGGAAGGGGAATTGTTATACTTTTTTTTTCCATTGGTAGCAAAAAGTATGATGTGTAACAAGTGTTTGTGTGTTATTTTAACTTATATCAAGTTTGCAGCACTGGCCTTTGGCTCATTTGCAAATTCTTCCAACTTGGAAAAAAAATAGCCCACATTATGCACTCCTGACACAATATACTATTGTGTCACTCTCGTATACTAAGTTGCATCAATAAATATATTCAACTTTTTTGAACTTGGAAAAAATTCATTACAGGCTCTAAAATATGTTGTTTTAAAACATTCCTCGCAGCTCTTGTTATGAAACTGTAGGGCGCATGGGTGAGTACATGCGCACATCTACAATTAACCTTGCATATATGTGAGCCTAGCTCAGTAATTAAATTAGACAAGTGGTGGTGTACCAATAGCCCATGAACCAAAAATTGTGTTTGCCCTGCATAATGTAGGGACTGGCCAAACAATCTACCAGCGAATGTACAAATACACCTGTCACATCTGGTAGAAAGTTTCCATAGAAACAAAGTCTTTATTGAATGTACAAGTCATTTCACTCCTTGTTTTAACACTAAAATTCTATACGATGTCAATTACTTCCACATTTCACCATCACAGCACCCTATAAGATTGGTATTCCCCGAATTTTCATTTAATTCCATTTTAATTGATGTTATCGAGAACTATTGTAAAAGAACCATTGCTTTTAGAAAGCTAAAATTTTGCAAAGATATTGTCGTATATTAGGTCAAGATTCTGTGAAAATTGCATCAAAATTGTAAATTTGGTTATGAAGATATCACCAAAATTGTGTCAGATTAAATGATTCAAGTTATATAAATTCTATCAATTCTTAAGAATCAAACCTAGGATTGAGCTGAAATTTTGATGAATCATTTTGATTAATTAGCTTGAGAATCTGTGAAAATTTGGATGAAATTGTACATTTGGATTATGAGATATCGCTAAAATTCTATTTGGATTTTGTGATTCCAATCGAGTTGAAGAATTTGGTGACATCTCTCAAACCTAATGTACAATTTCATCCAAATTTTCACAAATTCTTTAGCTAATGCATTAAGATGATTTTTCAAAATTTCAGCTGAATCCTGATCAAGTTAATATAATTTGAATAATTTAAATTGACACAATTTCAACAATATCTTCATAACCCAACGTACAATTTTGATTAAATTTTCACAAATATTGAGCTAACATGTGGTAATGTCTGTGTGAAATTTTGGTTTTCTAAAAGCAACAGTTCTCTGGAAATTATTTTTGAAACTTCAATTGCAATGTAATTATTATAAAATTAAAAGGATTACTCCATCCAATGTGCTTTGTGGTGGTGATTTATGAAACTAAGTTTGATAGACCTACTTTTTCAGGGAGTAAAATGACTTATATATTTGATAAGGACTTTGCTAATTGACCTGATATCAATCTCTCTTTCCTCATACTAGATTAAAAACGTACTGGATTCTGATTGTTGTGGACAAATTTAGTTCAAAATGATTGCTGATTACGTGTTTTAATGCATATGGAAAAAATGAGATAGCATTATTGTATTCAATATTGGTAAGTATTCAAAACTATTCCTGGGAAACATTGTAACTTCTAATACATTTTTACAAATATTTAAAGCATTTAAAAAATATATTTTGACTAAATAAATATAATAGTATTCTACTTTTAATGATAGCAGCTATCATCACCAATCATTTCATTGGTTCCATGTCAAAGAGAATCGGGTGTGTAAGTACCTACCAAATTATTTGTGGTAAAAATTTTCAAAAATTAGAGAATAAAAAATTGAATACAGATTTTTCTGACATTAAAACCAAGTTTGTATTTTTTAAACCTTAGAATGGACATCACGATTTTCATTTTAAACTAAGAAAACATGAGAAAATCAGAATACAATTTTTTAAATGAATGTTTGATAAGATGATTAAGGTCCAGTATGATAGGACCATACCCAATTTAAAGTTTGAAAATGGATTTTTCAAGTAGGTAAAGAATACCTGTACATTATTCAGTTTTGATGTATCAATTCAGATTGAAAAATGTTTAATGAACATTCTTCTAAAAAATCCGAAGATATGTTATTTTTCTAGTTTTTACCATTTTGTCATGATTTCTCTGGTCTCTTGAGAACTTTAGGTTCTAATATAAATATAGTTAGGCAGGATCGGAGGATTTGTATTTTATTTCCTTTAATCTAATAAAATTTCAAAAATATGTTAACATAATTCATGATCAAAGACGCAATGTTTACACTGGTATTTTGCGAGTGAAAAGTAGCTCTTATCATTGATGAATGTGACCATAATGTAAAACAAATGCAAGTCCATGTAACAAACGTGAACTACCTTTTTCCATGGAGAGACGTTCACTTAACATTGAGGTATGTTCAGTTTACATCGAGGTAGAGGTTACACATTCTGAATGGAACGTTAAATCTGCCACAGTGCATGGCCCGCAAGTTTTGTGTAGCGTGTGTAGCAATCGCTACACATGAGAAATTTTCAAGTGGTTTTTGCTACACAAGGAAAATAATTACCTTTAGACACAATTGGTCTTTATTCTGTGTAAAATTTGCACCAAAAAAAATTTTTTTTCCCCTACACATGGGAAAATGAAAAGTTGCCGGCCCTGCCACAGTGAGAATGTTGATATTTTGTTACATTTTTAACAATTTTTGTGCAAGACTCATTATTTTGATAGAATTTTAACGTTTTGTCGCTTTCCTCCGATCATTTATTATACAAAATATCTTCCTCAACAAGGTTCAAAAATGAGTTTATATGAATCTGGAATTGCTCACTCACTGCGCTTGTTTTGCAAACTTTCCTTCACATGTAACTGCTCACTTCTGAGCACTGGTGTGTAATATTATACGATTACTTGAGTTTTACTATTTCTCACCCTTGAAGCTCTTTCAACATAGAAAATGCTTTTGCTATAAGCAGTGGTGGTTTGAAAAACGTCTTTAAATGACGTCTTTGTTTTTTTTTTCTCGCATAATTAGATCTCGAACTCTTTCCCTCGTGATAAAATTCTAGTTATAGGAAGCAACGAAATAAGGTTATAAGAGAATATAGATGAGTGAAAAAAATCTCAGTCGACAACGAAACATAGTCGTAAATCGTAACTTACTTCCCTTAGTAAAGCTGCAAATACTATGTCGTCAGAATGTTAGTAATTTCCTGCGCCACAACGAAAAAAATAATAGGACATCTGTTGATTTCTTGGCAGCATTTTGATCGTAAGTTGTACTTTTTTCTAGGCAAACGGTTTTTGAACGAGCCACCTAAACATCGGTTATCTGTTACCGTTTTAAAGCTAAATCAGATTATTCGCGTTTTCAATATTCCTTTAAATTGTCCAAGAAGTACCTACCTACACCGATTGTTTCTCGTATATATATATATGGTCATCTAATTTTGTATTTGTCAGTTGGATAGTTTTTTATTTTTTGCTTTCTTTTTAGAAACTTCAATATTAATGTTCGTTGAAGAACTTGTAAGTACGCAAGTAGTGGCTAGGTTAATGTTAAAAATATTTTATACCTTCTCCAGTCCTACACGAATGTGGCACCGATTTCGAAAACTTCTGATTTCACTCTCTTCGGTGTGCTTGGCGCGTGATCGTACGTGCTCGTTCGTGCTCAAAGGAAGAAGGAAAATGAATTTAAAAAAAAAAAATAAAAAGAAAGAAGAATAAAAAGATAATAAAAAAAAAAGAGAAAAAAAAAGAAGCAAACGTGTCATGGCGCGTATTCACGTAGCCTACACACGCTTAGTTTCGGTCTGGGACGCCCTGTAGTAAAATGCTGCCTTCGCATCCCAAATATTTGTTAGAATGTTGTAACCATTGGACGAGCGTATTTTGCGTGCCTGGCTGCCACAAATCCATTAACCGCAAAACCAAATCGTTTAGAATTTTTTTTTCCTTCACTTTTTTTTTACCTCCATTCGTGGCCACAAGGTTATCGTGGAGCAGACATAGGTCTACATCACGACTATAAGATGTATTAAAAGCGTATATGTAGTCTGCCTATATACGTCCGTGGGATATCTATATCTTTAGTCGCCATATTGGAATCGCATCGCGAATAAAATTCGATTCGACGATGGACAAAAAGAATTGCCATCGACGATCGCTGCGGAGGATGAAAATATAGCATTTGGAGGCGTTCATTGGTTGCACGCACCGATGCTAATGCGACAGTTACGTGCGACTCGTGCGTATAAAATAAACGGTAAAGCACCTGCTGCTGGGTTCCAGAATCGCTGATGCGTGGAGTAGTGAAATGGAGCAGCGATTGGTTAAGTATAAGAAAAACGTTCCGCAGGTGCCCGAGGGTCAAGGAATTAGGCGGTTTTATGGCCAATAAAATGGATTTGGGAATAAGGTAACACGGGAGGAGGAAAGTAGGCTTATAAGCACGCAAAATTTGATGAAGCTAAAACGGTGAAATAATTACAAAGGTGCGCACACAAGTTAGAGGGGAGGAAAACGACTGAAAGTAAACTAAAGTGTTGCACCAACAAAACAGATTTTCAAATATAGGTACGCCCATTCTGCCCTCCTCCGCAAAATAAAATTCTTGACCGGTTAATGATGCAGAATAGAAATGTATGCACTTTTATCACTATACAATAATATGGAATATTAACGGTGGAAAGAACAGGGAACAGGGCTGAACATAGTGCGCGGAAGTCCTCAATACCCATCGCCCATCGCTATTTTCTCGTAATCACTCGTGAATGGATATCGATGAGTATAATGATTTTTGTTAAAATAAGTAAAAATAAATTCACGTTCTACGGTCCTGATCGTCAGGACAAACTGGAGCAATATGATTTTGCATGACAAAATTCAAAAACGAATTTTCAGTCTTTCTAAATCGAATAGCTATGATTATAATATTGAAAGTAGGTTACACTCGGAGAAGAACTGTTTCTTATTTCATTAAATACAAAATATTTACCTACATGTAACTTTATTTGGGTCTTAATTAGACAGAGTTGTACACATTATTTAATCCAGCATCCAGTATGAAGGTTAATATAGAAAAAAATTGATATAACTTAATCATGAATGAGTGAGTAATGAAAGAATGAAAGGAGAGTACCTTGATTGAATTTTGTAACAATTATGATAGGGTAGAAGATAATTAATGTGGATTAGAGAGAAGGGTTTCAGTTTGATGAAGTTTTGACATTTTCAAAATTTCAAATTTTAGCGGCTGATTTTTTTTTTTTTTATCGATACCAAACCTGACATTTAAAAAAGCTCTGATTATATTCAAGAAAATAGTACGGTTTTCGAAGAATGTTTTGAACATTTTCAAAGGTGAATACTGAATTCAGATGAAACTGGTTGAGGAAAACAAATTATTTATTTAAATAATTTCAAATTACAGAGTATGTGTCAATTACGACCGAAACCCCATCTCTACTATTTTGTCGGAGGATACATTTTTCGCAACCAGTGGCGGAAACTTTTGTGTTGCATGTGCTGTATGCACACGAGAAATTTTTGCAACACACGGAATTTTAACAAACTTATTGGACATCAAGGGGGTTTTGATGTACTCGTGAGAAGTGATGAAGATGTTAATTAATATAAAAGAAATATAAAACACATTTACCACATCATAAGAATATTTATTGTACTCAAAGAGAACAACAGAAAGTAAGTTATATTAGTAATACAAACGAACAAAGAATCAGATAGTGGTCGATATGACCAATAATATAAAGAGTATATCCAGACGATATATTAGTGTAGCCAACTAGTTCATGTACAATAATCAAATAGTTCCAACAAAACTGATTGAACCTAAGAATCAAAGTGAGATAAAATTTATAAATTCTACTATTCTCCTTTCTTGGTGTGCAACTGCAACACACGAAAAAAGTACTTTACTGAGTACTAATGGCACTTCAAAAATGCAGCAACCTTCTTACAGTTACAGATCAATATGAACGAGTGCTAATTAAATATTTGTCGCTCGAACATCAGTAGAAGTTACCCTTATCAGTAAATCTGTTAAATAGGTATTTAACAGTGTTCAGACTTACATTACTAAAAAAAAAGTTTCAAATTTTCTGATGAAAATAGCCCAAATACCACACTTAGGTAAATTTATTTGTCAAAAACTCAAGTAAAAAAAAAAAACTACAATTTTTTAAATGATTCTTTTAACAACTCAAACATTAAACAAATTGAGAATGCAATACTTTTTGTAGGTTTCTCATTGAAGTACTCTAAATTTGTTGATTAAGATCGAGTAAGGTTTGCAAAATTTTGACCCACGGCGCATTTTTGCAGTCAAATAGTTTTACTATTCTCAAAAATTGAAATATTGCATTACATCATCCTATGAAAAAATAAAGTGCTCAAATAGATATGTTGATTTAAAACTGATTACGAAAAGAGTTTGTTTGGTCATTAACGTTCAAAATTCAAGCAGAGAGTTTAAATGCTCGATATCAGATTAGTAAGACATTTGCTCGTGGGAAACTTGAAAACAATTTACCACACAACAACTCATTTCTAGCATAAAATATGTAGGCTACTAAAATCGATAACCTACCTCGAACATCAAAATACAAGGTGGAAAACATCACAAATCTGTGTGTTTCCTTTTTCAAATTACACGTGGTGACGTGGCTACACCGAAGACAATATCAAACAACTGACAACCAATGTCGCTGGTCGAAGGAAGAAAATGTTAATTCAGCTTTTAGTGAAATGCACGATAGTAAGGAAACAAGTGGATGTTGGAGAGAAAAAAAAAAGAAAGGTTAAACTTTCATTCTAACCATGGGACACTTTTACGACGAGGATAAAGAAATGCTGATACGATAGCATCATTCCATGTCCTTGGGGAATATTCAACTTCTATTACTTCACCGTTTTATTGCTCAATTCTATTCGATAACTTTCTTCTTTTTTTTTCTTTTTTTTTTTTTTTTTCACCCCGGATCATTTTAACCGGTGTCAACAGTCGACTAGAGTGTCAGTGCAAACGGCAATAGTTTTTTCAACTTTACAACTTTGACTGATCCACTTAGTGGTTCAGCATTAACCTTTTCAGCACCTTGTAAGAATAAGGCAACATATTGATAGTGTTAATGAATTTTCATAATATTCACTCACATTCATGCAAATAAAAAAAAAGCGTGCTTTAGTACCGGCTGGGGTGGATTGAAACATTTAATGTGGAACACATTTTAATAGCTGTCAAACGCAACACCAGCTCAATCAATCGATTTTTCTCATTACTTGTTTCAGGTTTAGGTGAAAAAATTACAAAAAACTATCGATAGTAATAGATGACTTTTAACAAAACTATCGATCTATCCATGTTTTACTGATTAAAACCGATTTTCTAAGGAATATTTTGTTTTCCATTTTTTTCCGAAGCTACTGTACCAATAGGCATCTAACTTCTATCAGACTTGCACTGACATAAGGATAATCTATAGTGAAAATTTCAGCCTTATTCATTCTTTAGTTTTCTCAAAACCGTGAACACAAAATTTGGGCGATACATACACGCACACATTTATACATACATATTTAATATATATATATATACATATATCATTACAATAAAAAAATAGCCCGATTTTTTAAGACAAAATTCAATGAAAATTATTCAGACAAAATTCAAGGCGCATTCGCAAACTACAGATATTTTGTTGTTTCCATCCTAATAACGAATTGTTCAGTATTTCCAGGTCAGCATAAGCTAAACAGGGGCGCTTCAGGGCTTGTATATATGTATACATATACATATACACACACATTAAGAACATATTAGCTCAAAATAGGCAAATGGCACTAATCGTTTTCTTTTCTCATGAAATTGATAATTTCTAGTTTCCCCAACTTTAACCCTTTTGTGTGATCAATTTTAACACCCATTTTGCAAGAAAACTGAGAAAAGTTGCCGATTAAAGAGAAGACTTCGTAGACGTCGGAGGAAAGGTGGTAATTAACTGAAGAAAGAATTTAAATTTTGAGAAAAAAAATTCACTTTTGGTGATTCTTTGTCAGAATTTCAAATAAAATTTACCTATAAAATAGGAGAACAATAAATAATTATACACGTACGTAAGGAACTAGAAATCTCAAGTGTACATTTGTTTCACATAGATCTGGTAATCTTAAAATAAAAAACCAAATTTTTCAATGACTGAAAATTTAGCGGTGTGTTGACTCGCATCATCACCCGATTCCTCAAAAAATGGTATTCCTGCGCAAAAATCACCCAGCGAATGAATAAATTACCTTTAATATTATTTTCTTTCCATTTTTGAACTCTAAGCCCACTGGATTTTGATTTACTAACTTCAGTATAGATATCAAACTCGATTTTTACAATTAGATGGGTCACTAAATTGTGAATGTTACCAAGAAAATGGGTCCTCTATGTGATTTTTGAAAAAATATTTTTTTCAAATTTACTTTACATTACCGTCAAAAATGCATTTTTTTTCTGTTGTTTCTCACAATTACATTTTAATTTTTTCTTGATTTACTTACACTGAGGAAAGATTGTATCAGTTTTTATAAAATTATTTATTCTAAAAAGACCGAGATTGTATAGTCCAAAAAAATAGTACAGGTAATGAGTTAAAAATTATGATGAAAAATAATTTTATAACAACAATCATTGGGCAAGGAAGGGTCAATTCGCGCCCTTATCAAACAAAAATTATAATTTAAAAAAAAAACAAAAAAAAACTGTTAATTTGTAACTTTTTTCTCATTTTTTATTTATATCTCATATACAATCCACAGGTGATCATACCCAATCTGACAAAAAAATTTTCACTGGGTCCGTGGCAGTATAATCATCACCAGCGACTTGGGCAGTAATTATTACCTTTTTTTTTCAACGATGATTTCAGTAACTTTCGCAGCCTTGTTTTCGTCCACTTTTTGTAATTAACGCCGTGAAAATGCTCAGCTGTTATAGATTAAATGAAAATGTTACCATCGTTAGTGTCATGAAAAGTTTGGTTTTTACTGCGACACTGTTTTAAAGAACTAAATGATAAGAATTTCGCTCGAATCGATTCGATAATGGGACACCTGGACGCGTTCTCTAACGTATTTATGCCTAAAAATCAAACAATTACACTGTAAATACGAACGAACTTCTCGAAATAAAAAACTCTAGTCACCTTTTCACACATATAAATGGTAAAAGAATGTAAAAGTAAATCCACTGCGATCAAATTTTGAAATACAAACCGTGAAGAGCTCCCCTGGAAAAAAATCAGCCCAGCACAGCACAGTCTTCCAATATTCAAATTTAAAAAAAAAAAAAAAAAAAAAAATTTCACGCTTACAAAACGCTGCGCTTACAACATACAGAGATCTCTTGCCTATAATGAGTCGGCATAATTTTCACGTATCAAATGACTTTACAAAAGCTAATAGTCTTCGGGAAAATGATGGAGGGAGACGGAGAATAAAACAACAGAAAGGAAAAAAGGAGGAGAAAAAAATAACAATAGATAGTACAAAGATTGTTACGAACGGCAGCAGTAATCTAAACAACCGTGTTCGTCAATTTCATTAATCACGATCGAAGGTATGTGCTACTGTTTTCGATTAAAAAAGTGTGAAAAAAATTTCATTCATCCCAATCAGAATAACGTACAGGGAGTAGGTACCTAATCTAGAAAAGTAAAAATAATAAAAAATAAATAAATAAAAAAAGGCCACCGGCATAGAAAATTGACGTTCGTCGGTTTCTTTGTGATTTCATGCACCCTTTACTATGTGGATGATTTTGAAACTGATTTTTTCAATATGTATGTACTTGCTTTATACGCGCCTAAGAGACGCACAAGAGGGTGAAAGAAGTCGAATGATCATTCGATTCAATCTCAATCTGGGTAACACTAAAAGGATAGAAATTGTTTTCAAAAAAGAAAAACAGAAATAGGTGTTTATGTCCCAGAAGCGAGTCTAAAGAAAACGAGCCAAGTGGAAAATGCTAACAACGGCCCCCGTAACTTTTCAATTGTCTTCGATAATTTTATCCCGTAGTCCACTGGCCCTTTTACATTTTTTTTTTTTTTTTTTTACGGAGGCCCTGTCGGCAACCTCGCATTTTTTCACCCCGTTAAATCCGCTACTGTCACATCCGTTTGCGACCTATGGAAGAAATGATACCCAGTTCGCGAATGAAAAAATGTCCAGCCAGCGACAATTTTAAACCAACCACTTCGGTTATCACGGACATTTATAATCCGAAGGCAACGACAAAGGGTTTGAACTCACGTTATCACATTATGAATGATACAATAATGATTTTGGCACTCGCCGTATTTACAGTCTACCAAAAAAATCGTAAAGCAAATAAATTCCAATCCTATAATTTGCTTATCGTAAAACCTAAAACCACTCATTAAAAATGAAAATAAAATCACGTAGAGGTCAGTTATAAGGGCTGATGGTGGAGAAAGGAACTCGAACGACTTTTCGAAAGACCGAAGGGTAATCTTCCCCTTTTATCGCAATCGTAAAGACTGTTAGATTGTTTGTTTTATTTAATACCTTCGCTCTCTTCTTGTTTTCATCTCTCTGTCTTTCCATCTCGGTCGTCTCTGTCACTCTCTCTCTCACTCTTTCCGCGTCTCGCTCTCCGTCTTTTTTTCGAACGCTGACACTGTTACTTGTTCACCGCCCTTTTCGGCGTATTTAACCTCACGCCCGCAAATTTCATTCCATTCTCCAAAAACAAATGCTTTGTTTGCCTAAAGCTTTCGGTACTTATCGCTCGTCTTTTAATACGGCCATAAAAATTATGTTTTAACATTCTAATTAGCCGAGCTGATCCACCATTAGGCGAAAAGACTAACTTTCGCATCTCCGTTTAATGATCTTACTAATTGTACCGAGTTGTATTTTGAGAAATGGGTGTTGAAATTTTTAAACATTGTCAGTAACTCGTTTGTATTTTCAGTTTTTATTGTTCGATGGAAATTTTATTGAGAACTGCGTACAAAACATTATATATGTAAGAAAATTATGATAAATATACCATTTGAATAGAGAACATTCGCAAATAAATTATGAATAACGAACGGGAGAGAATAAGTGTTGAATGGTTTATAATAAAATTTATTTTTCAATCAAGATTTTCTGGAAGGAGATACAATAAATTAAAAAACAAAAAACCAGCGCAGCATCCCTAGAAAACCCATTTTTCTAAAACTACTGAACCAATAGAGACTAAACTTCTTTCAGACCTGCTTTTAAATAAGGACACATTCCATGAAAATTTCAGTCCTATCCGTTCTGTAATTTTCTCAAAACTTCGAATACAAAATTTCCTTCAGCAATTTTTTCTTTTCAGTTTTCTTGTAAAGAACTAATAAGCACAAAACTTCAACAGACTTGCACCTAATTTAGGACAATCTACCGTGAAAATTTAGAAACCAAAAGGTTGAAAATTTTATTGGAGAAAATGATGATACACTACTGTTTCCTATTACGTGATGACTTCGTTTTTCATTTTGGAAAATATAAAATCTATGATGATTTAAAAAGCAAAGTATACGGACTGAAAAGTTTTTGGCAAGAAGGATCAAATGAATCACGATATGATATTTATTTTCACTCTTTTATTTATTAATTGAACTTGTTCTCCTCTAAAAAATTCGTCCAAATATGAATAAGTTAGGTTAAAATTTTGGTGAGGTTGGAACAAAGTAAAAAAAATTGGAATAAAGTATAAAAATTTCACAGTTTTTCGAAAAATGCTAAGAAAAAAAATCATCAAAAACAAAGTATAGAAAAATTATTACAGTAAAGATGAAAAAACATTAATAAACGGCACATAGACATGAAGATGGAGGATCATCAACTGAATTTAATAACAATTTGAAAATGTGATAGGCGATTGAAATTTTTCTGTTGAAATTGCAGCAGAAATCTACGAACACGAGAAAGTTTACATAATTTTTTCAGTTGTTTTTAAAAAGTAAATTTATTTCATCAACATTCTTCTTGAAAGAAATTGCACCATACAGACCAAGGGAAGATAATTTTTTTCAGGTCAAGCTATCATTATTCGATCTCTGTATGAGTGAAAAAACATAAAGTTAAAACCGCATTACTTCCAAAATTATTTACGGCGCAGATAGGCAAAATTATATACAGCAGTATCTCCTCATAATTATTTTGTTAGCACCATCATTTTGATTTGTCACCTTCCATAGGCATACTTTCGACATTTGAACATTAAATTAAGTGGTCTGCCAGACGTAATGGTTTGATACTCAGCCTTATAATCGAGAGGTTGCAAATTCAGGCCACCCGTCGTCATTCTATAGACCTAAATGACGTGGATTTGGTTTCGTTTAATTGATATTCCCACATTTGTCCAGTCGAGAGAGGTTTTTTCTTCCGATAAATTAGAATAGTTTAAATTTCTTTTCTAAATGGATAGTTTAGGCGTCTAAAGTGATATACTAAAAGTCACATTAACCACCGCTAGCGTCCACAGGTATGGGGGTAAATATGCCCTTCAAAACGGTTTTTCACATTTATCTTAGCAAATATTGATTTTTTTCAAAAATTAGTGCAATATGAAAATGTTTGACACTAAACTTCCTATAAAAAATGCTACATACATTTTAGTCATCCCTGTCAAGTGAGCGCAAAAGATTGTATCTTTTCATTGTGCACTGAAACAATAACTAGGTATGGTTGCTATATTGATGCAATAACTTCAATTCATAATGGCACAATACTCATGATTAATTTATTTTTTCATGTGTATCTGAATGGGGTAAGGGGACAAGGGGCTCAAATTTTTTTTATTTTACTGGATGCAACTACAAACAGTGAGATAAAAAAATAAGAATATTTTAAAAATTTTTTGCTAATAATTTTTTTTAGATCCAATGAGGGAGTGGGCCAGTTAAGGTAACTACCTTAGTGTCGCTGGTAAATAGAAGCCATCCAGGTGCCGAGAAAACTTAAAAACTGAGAAAAAATTAAAATGAAGAAAAATTTCCAAGTATTCCTCTTTTTACTAATTACGTATGGAGGAGGCTATATATTTGGTATGTCTATCTTCAGAACTAACAGAATTTTGTTCGCTCAGAACAAATGTCTTACTCAATAGATTGTAACGAAAGTAGACTCAAAATGTTCCTGTCCATCTGGAGAATGTCCTAGGCTATTCATATTTGAAAATTAAAAAATTATAAGGGTATAATTGAAGAAAATGAGAATTTAAAGATTGAAAAAATTATTGTCATAAATTTGGGCATATCCACCAATAAAAGCTGCTCATTCAGAGTATCGTAGTCAGTTTTGTCTTTTTTTTTTTTTAAATATAATATTTATCTAAATTTTTTCCTTATAATAATTCTCCATTTCAGCTAGTAAAACCAGAGAAAAAATTAAAAATGAAAAACTAGTGGCTTTAAAGCGTCTTGTCTCCTATTTTGACGCCCATGCAAAAATGAATGTATCGCGAGTATTGTGTCACAAATTGGAGTTATTGCATCAGTATAGCAACTGTGTTCATCCTTTCAGTGCTGAATGAAAAGGAAGCATCTTTTTTGCTCATTTGGCAGAGCAGGGGTACATCAGACGACTAAAATGAATATGATCTTTTTTGTAGGAAATATGTTGCCAAATACGTTCATAATGTGTTTTTTTTTTCTCAAAATAATAGATATTTGTTAAGATAAATGTGAAAAACTGTTTTGGGAGAATGTTCACTCTCATATCTGTGGATGCTTGTAGTAGGGGGAATGTGTCTTTTAGTATGATATTTTGGACATCCAAACCGATCCTTTAGCGAAGTAATTAAAACTATTCTAATTTTTCCGAATAAACGTATTTCTTTTTACTCATTTGACTAGATCAACTCCATGTGACTGGAAAATTTATATTCTGGAAGAACACTACCCACTGGATCCCATCCACTCTTTCTCCGCATCAATATCAAAATAATCTCCAGACGCTGGGTAAACTGGCTACAAAAAACCACAAAGAATTGATTTTCTTCTAATCTTCTTAAATTTATCAATTTCAATTTTTATTAAATTCAAGGCAGACTACGCAAATTAAATCAGATAAAGTACAATTTACTTAAAATTTCAGTCCTAAATTATAATTTGGCTGCCTTTTTTAAGTGTGGGGACTCACTGGTATGAGGTAAAGTGGCTTGGACCCCTCGACGATAGTCGCCACCCCAAAGGGCAGGCAAATAATCGTCCTTGTGACGTTAAACACACAAAACTCGTTCGATCGTAATTACCTGCATGTACTTGCAGGTAATGTACGAGTACCGAATTGTGACACAATAAGATGATGTCACGATTTGTACACGAACCGGCCAGCCATCTCTTATCTCGATAGGGGATGATGCAACCTGGCCGTTCTCACCAACGTACGTATTCTCTTACGTACGTGTGTTTGTGTGCGTGTAAATAAGCCGTATATAAACCACCCGAATTGGCTCTAAAATCGCCAGTGTTCGGTCTGGTTCTGGCTTACCCTTACTTATGTACAAAGTGGCTGAACACGCTTAAATTCTGTTGAATTTCCTTCTGGTGAGAATATCTCTCACGACAAGGTATTCCACATTAGGTTAGAAGTTTTGAAATTGTTTTTAAATGTAAATTTACCTATTAATTAGTTAAAAATTACAGTTTTGAGCAGAGAGAAATGAGTTTTTTCTTTTATAAAAAAATGTATTCTGTAGAATGCACTGTGATTTTTTTTTTCAGTAATAATTTCTTAAAAGGATGACACATTTTTGAGAAAATATAAACTAATGAATTGCTTAATGAATTGATGTCGCCGGTAAATTCTATCCAAAAAATAATTATTCGTTTAAAATTGTCAAAGAATATTCTTAAATTTTATTTTGTGACATTTTTGGTCAAAAAATAACGTTTTTATAAAAAAAGTATTTAAAATGAAAAATTTACAAATATTTCCCGCGAGGAAAAGAAGTCTTTCAATTTCACATATCGTGCATGAAATTTAATAATTTTTTTGTTTTTAGAAAAATTTCCCCGAATTCATAAGTCTATCTAGGAAGAAGTTTCAAACACAAGGCAACAAGAAAAAAAAAATTAATCTAAATGAGTTTCAACAGAAGAGGTAAAACAACTGTTAATTGTTTTTATATTTTCTATTTTTGTGCATATAGGAATAAAACGTGCGAAATATCATGTGTGCACTCGGCTGGAATGAAACATATAGCTAAATAGTTCCATTAATGAATATTCATTATGATAAGAACGTTGTTAAGTATATTATCTACGAATAAATTTTAAAATAAGGGGAAAATTTTACGTGTGTACTTATTTAAGCTGCGTTAAAGAATTTTATTCTTCCGGTGTACAAAGGTATTTTAAAAGTAAATAGCTACCGTATTTCATTCAACTTGCAAAAATAAAAATGAATGTATGGGACCAATTGAAAATTCTCATTTTTTATAAAAAACTTGCACTTGATTTGAGAAGCTTCAAAACTGAAAATTTCATGAACAGAAATCACCAAATAGTTTCTATAAAAAACTAGAATCGGCCGATCGGGAATTATCTTTGGATCTATTAAACATACAAAGGTCCATATTCACAGACATCACTTTAAGCTCCCTTCTCCTTAATTTCACTTTAAAAAAGTTTTTTGCACAATTTCGTACTTAAAAATGTGAGAACATTGTATCGCTTATGAGAGTTCCAATGTGAAAATAAAATGTTACCACACCCTTAAATACAAAATTGGGTCAAAAGTCATTTTTAAGTGAAATTTAAGTGAAGGGAGGTTAAAGTGAAGTTTGTGAATATGGGCCAAAGAGTTCAAGAGCAAGAACCTATAAGTCAAAAATTAATTGTTTTCAGGAGAGAACAAAAACTGATTCACAATCACATGAATATTTCAACCGTGTGGTCCAATATAATTTTTACCCCGATACTTTTTCACTTTTTCAACGATGTGAAAAATAATACCCCCATATTTTGTATTATTTAATGTAGTTTTTGTTAAAAATCTCAACATTTTGCCGACTCAGCCTGGTCCCATAAAAAACATAAAAACGTGTATGTTCCTTTATATCTCTGAATCAAACAATGTGACCCAAATAAAATGAACAGTAGTGTATACTCCCACATATCCCTCATGTATTGTGATTGGTCCCTTATCAAAATCCCTTAATATTATTTGTAACATTTAAATTTTTTTCTAAGCCGCATTATATTGAACCTCACTTTTATGGACTAATGATGCTAAGTCAATTTTCAAACTACACGGTAGTTTCTTATACTATAATACCCTTTAAATTACATGGCAGAATCTCGGCAAATATTCCACTTCCAGAGATATAAGCATTTTTAACATTCAATTTTATAAAAAAAATTTGAGTTGACTAAGGCAATTTCAATTTTCTACGTAACAAAAATCCAATGTTCATCATTGGTTAGCTTCGTGGTTAATCTATTCATAGACTTCATTTTCCTCTCACAATAGGAAATTTAGCCACCAAATGTGGATCAATTTATTTTTATCATAAATTCAGTTATGAGTATGGAAGTTTAAATTTATAGTCAATCTCTTTTGTTCTATGGTCAAAATCTAAAATGATAATTTCTAGCACACTTCAACATTTTTTAAAAACACGGAGGAATCCATGGGATGATATTGAAGCCTAATTATTTTGTTCAAAAGTCATTCCGAGAATGTCACTTGAACTAGGCATTTAAACCATAATTTGATCAAAAATTATTAGTTCAGGGTAGGTACTTATAGAGCCAGTTTTAAGTACTTTGCCCCCTTGACTATATTTCTGCCACCTTATTTTTTTTTGCCCCCTCCCACAACTAGTAACTGTTGTTTTTTGTACTTTTTTGTCCGCAAATGTTTGAACAACACAAATTTTTTCATCTCGGGCTTGAGCCCGTGTAGACCCAGCGGTAAAAACAGTGTGATTTCATTTTGATATGATATTTTTTCAAAATTTCAAATTTAATGAAAAATTCACAAACTCAAAGTAGAAAATTATTTTCACCATGTTACAGACATTTTTTTTAATCACTGAATCGCGTATCAACATATTGTAGACTCGCTACTTCACAAGTTATTATCATTACCACATCAATAGGTTTAGTTGGTGATTAGGTATTCAACTGAAAGAATTGAATCATCGTTAGGATAAATTAGGCCTACTGATGGATACGAAAAAGTAAAATTTTGTAGTAGTATTCATTAATCCAATGATCATCTTTCGTTTTTCACACTTGCAGTATGAGCTGAAGTAAAACTTGGATACGTATTATGTGAAGTAGGATTGTTGGTAGTAAGGAAAGAAATGAATGCTTGGAAGTGTGGTTTGATACTTTGAACAAACTGACTGATGTATTTGGTATTAAAAAAAAATAATCGGCTTCGAAATTGAAAAACATTTTTAGTAATGACGGCTATTTCTGTAGAATTTATTGGAAATGGTATAAGAGGGATTAATTTATTACGAATGAATTTCCAGGAAAATGATAACTTATGGTAATGTTTTTTAAAAATCGAGAAATCTTTAAAAAAAGTTACAAAAAATTCAAGATTACCTTGGTGACTTAATAGATCCTACAAAAAAATCAAGAACAGTCGAAGAATCGACGACCGAACCAGACTGGTCATAAAGTATTCGAACCAGAAGCCAGTATTGGCCTCAGACTTCAATCAAATTTCTATGGCAATAACAATGTCCATTCAATATGTTCAGCAATACTACTGAAGTACTACTGAACCATAACAGTAAAAATTATTAGTAACCATGCACTAAGGGTGAAGAATAGGTACAGTAAAATGCGCATGGCTACGATTATTCCGCAGTAATCATTTTTAATTTTTTAATTATTTAACAGCTTCTATAGCCTACTCAGCCTACTGCTATGTTCTTTTAGTTCGCAGTAATATAAATTTTCTATCAACTGAGAAATAACCTCTACTTAAAATATTTTCTTCATATAAGACTAGAATCTATGTTATTAAAAAGGGACCAATTTTTCATTTCTATAATATTTTTAAATGAGAATAATTCCAAATATTTATTAAGAATACAGATAAATTTTTGAAAAAATTAAGAAATAAATTTACAAGGAAATAAAATAACTTATTCGCTATAGAAAGATTGGAGTTTCGACTTCAAGTTTTTAAGAATAATTTTTCATAATTTCATCTGGATAAATATTTATAGCGAACGCCAAAATAAAAATCAAAAATTTGCCCTAGAAATTTATAAATTTGTAAAAAATTTCAAAATCTATATTAATAAAATAGAGTCTTGACTGACTGACTGACTCATCACCGCCCTGCTAAAACAACTGCATCGAATGACTTGAAATTTTAGAGATGTATCATTATCATATCACTAAGGGAGGATGTTTTGAAATTCCACCCCCAAGGGGTCAAAAAAGGGTGAAATATGATTTTACACATTTTTTTCCAATATCTCTTTAATGGGTTGAGATATCGAAGAAATTTTTGCCCTAAAATATTGTTGTATTCATTCCTTAAAAATGAATTTCTGGATTTTTTGAAATTTATACCTGAAGGGGGTGAAATTGGGTGAAATGTGTTTTGACTTTTTCTTACATTTTTGTCAATATCTCTTCAGTGGCTGAGATATCGAAAGAATTTTTGCACTAAAATACTGTTGTATTCATTCTTTAAAAATAAATTTCTGGATTTTTGGAAATTCATCCCTTAAGGGGGTGAAAAGGGGTGAAATTTTTTTTACTTCTTTTTACATTTTTGTCAATATTTCTTCAATGGGATCAGATATCGAGAAAATTTTTATAATATAGTTGTTTTTTCATTTCAATTTCAAATTATAATTAAGTTCATATTATAATTTAGTTTCCCATATTTCTTTTTGTTGAATAAATAAACATTTTTTAAATTCATAGTATACTTTTGATTCACTGAATCTCTCGCGCCGAGAAAAAGCAACACCAGAAGGGGTTGGGCTGCGAAGCGGCCAAGAGGCGAAACCCCCTAGTACTTGAATATTTTTCTTTTCATACTTATCTAACAAAAACGATAACCTAAACTGCTGAAAATTTTGAATATCAATTTTTTAATTATGACAAAGCGTTCAATTATTTGGAAAAATTTGGAAAAACTAGTAAACTGTTACGACTGAATTTTACGGAGCAATTTAATGAATTTAATTGCATGTTAATCGCTTTTAAGAGCCCAACACCAAAGCATACCCAGTGCCGATGATCGATGTTGAAAACATTGGACAATTGCTTGGACAAAGAAAACCGTAAATTGTATACGAATTCACGCACTCTGATTTTCGTTGAACCATTGTTTTGTAAATTTTACGCAGAATGTTTCAAAAATTAAAATTTCCACTCGAAAAATATCAAAAAACATTATAACTTTAGGCAATTTTAAAATAAAACGTCCAAAAATTCTCGAAATGCAGCTGAACATCATAAGGAATTCTACGAATTGAAGAATTATTCGTCGTTTCTTTCTCTCAGTGAGTAGGGCGTTGTGAAAATTTTTGAAATGCTGAGATTTTCTCTGCGTTAAAAGGTTGGGTTATTGTACAGTCGAAAAAATTTCGCACAAATAATGATAATATGGTAAGTACTATCGAATGGCATTCTTCATCTAGGAGAACAAATTAATACGCCATAGTTTTCAAGTGTACGATTCTCAAAATTGAATGGAGGCAGTATTGTTATTATTAATCGTTTGAAAAAAAAAAAATAATATGCAACCCCCCACCGATTCTCATTTACACAGAATTTACGTAAAGTCTCACACCAATTGTCCATGTCAGCACGAACCCTCACCAGTGGCAATTTTAGAACACATGATGTTTAAATGTAGCGAGGTAAAGCTGGAGAGAGAGAAATCTTTCTCGAGAAGTTCGGGGAACATGTTTCTCGCCTTCGATGTGGAACACGTATCTTTTAATTCTTCCATCGACAAATTATTTTCAAAAATTCGATTCAAATTTCCGGTTCAGTTTAAATTAAATTAAAAAAATGATCTAAAAACTCTTATCTGCGATCGAAGTACTCCTTATATTCTAGTGAACAGTCTAAGGCTAAGTGGATACTAATAATTTGAAATAATAGATGTTTCTTCAAAACCTGCTAGGTGCGCTGCTAAAACAATTTGGGGCATGTATTAAATAAAGATAATGGGGAAAAAAAAAATAGACTAAAATACATGCCCTGGTTCCAGAATCGTTTGGCTCGGCTTAAATGGCACGCATAAATCGGATGGCATGAACCACGAATGGGTGAATGCTGGATTCATGTTCATATTCATGTTCACATTCATGTTGACTGTATTTCCCGGATGACGTGGAAATGATGACGCGACGGCGTAATCCATCGCCATCGTCTGATACGGTAACATACTTCGAAATTTTTTCTTCTTTTTCAAAGGCTCACACCAAGTCGGAGGAAAAGAAAACCCGCGAGAAAAACGATTAACGCACGTTAAGTAAATTAACGAAAATTTAAATTAAAAAACAAACGAATGAACGAAAATTACGTCGAACTTTTATTTTTTAACATTATAACGTCGATTAGCGGACACCGAAATCACCCGAATCACTTTACAAAAAAATATTTTCTCTGCTATCGTCCATTATTCGTGGGGGAGGGGGGCGTCAGCGGACACCACTTACTGTAATCATTATAAATTTCAAAACTACAGACTGATTGAACAGGGCAAACGGGATTTGATGCAGATGGATGGGTATACGCGCAAGTTCTAATCGATTTTTTTCGCAATATAAACAAAAATATGTAAACTCAGCAAAAATAAAATACACCGAAGCTGTTAGAACACTACATAAAAAAAAAATCGATCGCGAACGATTAAACAACTGATCGAAACATTTTTAATTGAAAACACGAAACATTAAAAAAAAAAAAAAAAATTATGAAAAAAAAAACGAACATAAAAGCACCAAAAACAAATATTTATAGTAATGATAACAGTAATATTAATAATAATAATACTAATAATAATAAAAATAAAAATAAAAATAATAATAATAATAGGTAATAATAATTTTACGAAGAAAATTCACGTGCCTATACGTGAACTCTGGCCTGTTATCGCTCTGTCTCTCTTTTTGAATTTTTGTCGTCACCAAGTTTCTTCACACGTTGGAAATATTGAAAGAGTGGAGCGCTACTTTTTTTATGTTTTTTTTCCACACTCATTTTTCTTTTTACTTTTTGCTGTTTTCGTTCCGTACTTTTCCCTACCCTCGCACACTCGCTCGCTCGCTCTCTCGCGCTTGGTTGCGTGTGTGCGTTCCTTTTTTTTTTTTTCTTTCTTTCTTTCTTCGTGGTAGTTTTTTTGTTTTTCTTCTTTTTGCTTAGTCTCCAGTTGCTGCGTGCGTGATAACGGCGTTCGTCTCCAGAGCAGACCGGCGTGCTGGCGAGGCGCGCCTCTACGTGACCCACCTCTCCTATCCGCTGGTTGGCTTACGCCGCATCAATACGACACCTACGTGCCAGTCACGTGATTTGTACGTGAAACGCCCATTTATTAAAGTCAGGGTACCCTCGACAACTTTCCCACCCCCATCCCTCGGCCGCCCCCTTCTCCACTTGACGTGTTTTTTTCCTCCTATACGTTATTTTTGACATCGTTTTTTTTATTTTTTTTTTATTTCCCCTTTCTTCTTCTTCTTCTTCTTCTTCTTCTTCTTCATCGTTCGTTCTCACTGTTGTGTGCGTGTTTTTCCCCCCCTCTTTTCCTACTTTTTCCTTCTTTATTTTTTTCTTTCATTCTTTCTTTCTTTTCTTCTTTCTTTATTTCTTCCTTTTTTTTCAGCGAAATAATATTTCCCCGGGAAATAGCTGAAGTCGTCGGGGCATACGGTGGCAACCATTCGGACACTGCTAGAATTTATAAATGCTTCGCCGCCAGTACCTCATCCCTCGGTGGTTGCAAATATACCTGACGCTCGGACTGGCAGTTCCTCTCAGTGTATAAGTGCATGAAAGGGGAAAAAAAAACAAAAAAAAAAAAAAAAAAACGGGGAATAAAAGAAGAAAGCAGATAAAAAGGTAAAGTATAGTAACAATACAAATATGGAGACGTACGAGAAAGGCGATTGATGGACTTTCTTATAAAAAAATACACCCCTCTTTTAAATCTTTCATGTACTGCAGCGTTTATCGGACGTCAACCGGAGTTCTATTCGGACCCAAATAATCATTTTAAAAGGTACAAATTATAGTAATCATTCTTTGGCGAGACGCTACTACGCACTGAGAAAAAAATTACGCAAATATTTTTTACAAACTCGCGTAATTTTCTGAATAATCTGGCAACGACGAGCAACAGAAAAACCAAGACTGTGGTCGTCTTGGTCTTCATATATCGGTTTCGCCTTTGCTCTTACACGAAAATTTTCGCCATTGTTGATGGCCAAACCAAACTCACCAGAAATGCGTCGACTAGAATATGAAAGAAAAAAATTGAATATTAAATATTACAAAATTATTTAGGTATTGTTTGCAAGATTTGCAAATATTTTAAGTTTTTTCATATTATTTAAGCTTTGCATTTGGTCGCGTCCTCTCACAGTTGGTCTTGGTCAGGGACTCTTCGATTGGGGAGCCGTGAGGGGTTTCTCATTCCGTCGACGTGATTTTAGTTGGCAAAATCGTGCTAATTTATGCCTTTTTTTTTTTTTTTTTGCTCATTAATTTTTAAGTTTTTTGAAAGTTGGCCATTTTGTTGTAAAAAAGTTGGCTAAACTGGGAATTTTACCCTTCTTATGCAAAGTTTTTCGAAGAGCCACTGGTCTAGGTTTTAGTTTTGGCCTTGACTAATTGGTTTTGGTCTTGGTTTTGCACCTTTCACAAAACCAAGACCGAGACCATTTTTCCCGCCGCTAAAGTGATCTCCTAACTTTCATATATTTTTCGTAAATAGCAACTTGGAGTCAAAACAAATGTCGATAAAACGATACTAGTGACTATACGCAAAGAAAGTCTATAGACTGTACAAACAATAGTTTCAGGAGTGACTCTCCTCAGCTAACTAGGAGCCATTATTAATGATGAATTGGATCGATATGAAAAAGTAAAGACAAAATACGGTCAGGTATGAGATGCTTTTTAAATAGATACAACAACAAAAAAAACTTTAGATCCGCCATTATGAGTAGTAAAAAGCTACATTTGGCCACTATTGCTATATGAAGTCGAGGCATAGACACTAGAGACAAAATTGATTATCCGAATAGGAGCAGTAGAAATTTGTATACTGCGTCGAATAGTTTGAATACCATGGACAATCGAAGTAACAAACTCGAAATTCTTCGAATAGGTAGAAGTCAACAGAGAAATATTTTGCTTCGTAAAAAAAATAAGATCCAATATCTGGGACGTTTCTCAAACGAGTAAAAATATGAAATGCAGTGATTGATAACTCATACGGGAGCATATAGGAAAAACGGCCAAATGAAAGAGCAAGAAACGTCTTGGCTGAGAAAATACATTGAAAATCTTCCAGATAGCCGTGGAAGAAAAATTAGAGGTGAGCTGATCCGCCGACTCACGAGTGTAAAACAAAAAGAACAACAAGTAAAAAAGTAAAATATTTCGAATAACTATATCTATAGTTTTTTTAATTTTCAACGTAGGTACAAAATGCGTAAGACTACCTGTTATTTTCCCCAAAGATCTCACGAAAGATTCTCAAGTAAGGAACTGAACGTTATAAGGTATCCGGTAAGAACTTAAGTCAATTTTAAATAAAGCCCCCTCTGAAAATGATTTTAATCAAATACGTTCAAAACAAGAACCTCATGTGAGTGATAAATTTCTGTTCATTCTCTGATTTTCAACTGTTCTGTTATGTTTATGCGAAATTGAAAGAAATGATTAGAACGATTTCTTGAGCATAGGTTTTCAAATCAATTTTATTGTCAGATTGTCCATGCATGTTTTAATTATTTATGTACTTAGTGTTTAACCATGCAAGAAATGTCATATTCCTATGTGAATGATTTTTCTGATGATGAATCTAGTGACGAAGAAGTTCAGCCCCCAAAATGTGAACGTAGGAAAGTAACCCTTTCTTTGGTGAAAAGTCAAGAATTTGATTATGCAGTAGATGCTGAAGAAGAGAAAAGAACGTCCCTACAGCGTACTTATGATGGAGAGAAAGTTATATTTAGATGTGGAGGTGGCAAATATAGGACAGCTCCGAATGAAAATGGTGAATAGGCCTGCAGAAGTGAAGACCATACCCCTTGGGCAGAAAAGGAGAAGAGGGAGACTTGCGAAAGCTGTGAAAGCACTTATTATTCAGTAACCAATTTATTATCATTCAATTTTATTAATGCCATCGTTTCAAACTTATCGTTTGTATTAATTTTTTTTATCGTGTAACACATTTTTCAAAGTTGGAATATAATTTCTGTATCATATTTCTATTTTATATCGTGCATTCCCTTTTATTATTGTTATATTATTATTCTATCGTGCAACCTATTTTCTCTATTGTTCCTAGCAGCTATTTCAACGTGCTGATAAATGCCAGCCTTTTCATAAATCGGATGAGTTGTGAATTAAGTGTAAGAGTGGGCAGTGTAGTCAGTATAATATGTAGATTACTTTTTTGCCCGTAATGTGCTTAGTCCAAGTATTACTTGCAACATTATTTCAGTTAGCTATTTTTTAATCCTATAAACTAGACGAGTCTTATTCAAGGAAATAATTATTTGAAAATAATTGAATGGTTCTAACATTTTTTGATGAAATTGTGAGAAAAAAAATGGCACAACTGTTCCGTCGTATTTAGACAGACAAATATATTCGCTGACCTAAATACTCTGCAACAATTAACGGCGAATATTTCTTCTAAATATTCACCGTTACCTCCGACTAATAACCCAATTAATAAGGCCAACAGTTATACAGACATACAACTAATCAGCATAACTGTCAGCACTATTTTGGAATGTACCAGAGGTACCTTTTGTAAATGTAAACAATTATAGGCCCAAAAAGAAGTCACTTGGTAAATTAATTTACACCAATATTTCACTTGCCTTTCAAGAGAGTCAACGAGTAGTCATCTACTTAAGATCTCTCTGACTGTTGGTGTGCCAATACACCATCAAGTTAGCAGTCCGCCCTATGTAGAGGCGTGACACAGTAAGGACCATATAATTATGATTTAGAAAATAAGTAAGTAGATCTGTGAGACTGCAATGTGTATAAGTATAAGTTTCTAAGTAGTAACGAAATCTATTTCGACCGATTTATTGTGACATGATAATAATCAAATATATTATTTCGAATGAAACTCGAATCTATTTTGTGTGTTAGTTAATAATCCGGGATAACTAACGCAACAACAACTTCATGACAGTAAACTTTTACTTATATTTGTTATAAATATTTAGATCAGCATCGGTAATTTAATTTCAATGACATTTAACGTATTTCTTAATTAACTAGTTCAGCTAAGCCACCTACATTTCCTGTACCTATCAAGTTTTCATCTGTTCTATCAGTCCATTTTATTTTCAAAGTTAAAGAAATGTAACGTGCATGTTCACACCAGTGCGGTTTAAATGGATTCACTCTTACTTATCAGGTTTTTTATACAAAAATTACCAACTTGAATGATATCAATCTTTTTCAATTTTTCACTTGTTTTCAAAAGGCATGGAAGAAGAGAATCATTGTACTTAATTATTCAAGAGTAGGTTAAAAAAGTTATTATCGAGAATCTCTTTTTTTTTTTTATTAAGCTATGGAGAACTGATGAATATAACAATAAGTCGGTCAAAAATAATGTTTTCTGTGACCACTCTTTAAGTCTGTCATATTCCCCCTATTTTCACGGGTCGGCAAGGGTAAAATGTTGAAACCCACTGATTTATACGACAAATAAACTTAAAATAATATATACAAACGGGTAATCCTACCTGCATGGCATTTTAAATAATATTTAATAATATATTTATTAATGTTTAATCTTCATCGTTGTTTTATTATAGTAACCGAAAAAAAAAAAAATGAAAAAAGAAACATTTAAATATATTACTAAATAATGCTTTGACGTCAACATTTTTAACGTTTGAAGTGATGAAAAAAAAGAAGAATATTTCATTAGTTTTCGAAACGAGTAACTTATAGTTACGATCAAAGCTAATTTTTAGATTTTTTTTGTGTGTACATATAAGTAAGCTCAAGCACGAAGCCGAAATGCAGACGAATAAATTTTTACGTGGTTTCCGTTTTAGAGGTCAATACTTTTCCCTTTGCTACCGTATAGCCTATACCTTTTTAAAAGTAGGTTTCCCTGTTTCTTCTCTCTTTCTTTTACTTTTCCATCTCCCTGCCATAGTGATGAGTATCGATCCCAAAAACGTGAAAACTCGTAAACTTTGCCAAAAAGAATTCGACAATTGGGATTTCGGTGCGGTGCGCGTCTTTTTTTCATTCTAAAATTAGCCCTGAACGAATTCCAGAGTTTATTTTTTTATTTCATTTAAAAACAAGAAATACGATTCTACAGCAATGGAAACAATAGAGAACTTGAATATCTCTGCCACGCATTAACCGTGGTGAGTGTGTATTTTTGAAAAGTGTCAAATTTTGTAATGGCTGCCATTCGAAAACGAGGAGATCGATTTCGCTTAAATTCAATACCAAATCAGCTCCTGACAGTCTCCAACTGTCATAAAAATTTTAAGCCAAAATCTTTTGATTTACGGGAGTTACCGTGATGACAACATGATGGGTTTGCAACACTTTGAGAACCCCTTCTTCCTCTGAAACTAGCGGATGAACTTTAAAAATTTTAACACAAATGTGTGGCCCGTAAAAGTTTCTAACACTACGTCAAGTTTCATTGCCATAGGTCAAACAGCGGAGATTCCACAGACTCCTAAAAAATGCTAAAATGAGCAAAAAATGGAAATATATATATTGCAACAAATATAGGTACACGAACATTTTCTAAATGTATGACCATATGTTACACAGTTGTAATAATTTTATTAATTTCCCAAAATATTACGCACTATTGACCTTTTCTCCTTTAAAGAGAAAACATAACTGTAAATTTTACTGTTCACTCAAATAAATAACACAATAAAGTTTGACCTCATTACACACACATGTAACTTCCTAAAAACTATCCGCCAACAAAAAGTAAATGCTAATTCTCCTTCCTTTAAATAACAACCAATCATAACAAACTAGTCCCATTAGTATTTATCATTTCTTTTTTATAATGAAGAATATAAAAACTAATGCATAGAAGAATACAATGTTTAATGTTCAATACTAGCATGTTGCTCTGTTAGAGATTATTTACTTACCTGTAAATGGAAATATTATATTGTGTATCTAAAATCTAATTGTGTTTGAATTTACTTGAAGTTTTACAAAACAAAGAAACATAAGGTCCACCATAAAAGTATGGATAATTAGGATTTATATTTTATTTATAAAAGTTTATCTTTTATTGTTCATAAGAATTTATTTGTGGTTCTTTATAAATAAATGCTTGGTAAAAGTGTCAACGCCAGAAAGAGGTAAAAATACCATTAAATCACTCTTTTTCTGGCATTACATATATACATATTGTGTACAGAAGAATTTGAGGAACCTATATAGGTATTTGTGATCTACGACTCAATATTGGCGCTTTTTCACAGGTCTCATCTCCAGGTCTCACCACTGCACTGAATGCAATAGTAGTATTTTCCAAAGAAAAATACACTAAACGTCGCGACAGCAACAAAGTATAAGTATGCTGATTTGATTTTCTATGGAATATCTAATAAGGTTGCCTAAGATTACACTGAAAGAAACACTCATTACAATTATCAACAGTTCCTTTGGAAACCGTGGCCAAGTAAAATAAAAATGGGGAAAATGTCCCTGGGTTAGATTATTTTTCATTTCGGGGGAATGTCTTTATTTTGAACAAATTACCATTTAATTACCCAAGAATCTAAGAAAATTTCACAACTTATGTACAGCTAGTGTTCTGTTAAAATTTTTTTCCAAAAATTTTACTGAAAAATTCCTTTTCAATTGTCTTAATAACTGAATAATTGATACTGATATTTTCATGTTTTACATATAACTTAATTTAAGATTGAGTTTGAGGATTATTTTATTACTTCTAAAACTTAAGAGAAACTGACATTAGTCGCCTTCAGTATTTGGAATTGGCAATACTGGTTGGGTACTGACTAATATTGGCTCAGAGATGATATATACCTGGGATGATGATGCTTTTGAATGGCTGTTTTCCAGTGCTGAGAAGGTATTTGCACGATACGAAATTAACAATTGAGTCAGTAAAGTTCTTTCAAGGGTTTTCTAGTACTATACTTCAGTAAAGTGTCTTGAAAAGGCTCGAGTTAGTTATGGCTCAGTATTGCGTCAGTTGTAAGTACTGATGCATTAGAGCTAATCCGATTGCTTGATAGATAATGTGATCGCAGACTCCACAATCGTATGAAACAAAAACGTTGATAAAATCCTAGAAATTAGACAAAATCAGAACCAAATAAAAATAAAGTTTATAAAATTTTTTTCATCATGACTCAATCTTTACGGGTAAGTACCTTTTGTTAAGATTTCATCAAATTTTAACCACCGCCGAGACTAATTATAGGTCGATACTGAAAAAAATGGGCCCGCTGTATTAATAGACTAATAGTACCTAATTTCGAAGTACAGACGCTATAGATCATATTCATTTGCATTGAAATTCCGCATGCATCTTCACATGAATACTTAGTTTACATAGAGAAAAAGAATTGTAAGTGAGAGACTGGGTTGAATGAGGAGAAAAAGAAGGATGAAGGAAGTCAAGGTCGGGTGGAAAAGGCTTATTAAATTCAAAAAACTCAAACGGACCAAAAATGTACTTTGAAGTAAGGGCAGTGACTTGAGTATACATTCTGAAATTCGGGACGTAGTATACGACTGGCCGATTGGGTCATTAACTACTACACGTATGTCAGTGTCGACTCGAGTGCTATTATTGAAGATTGATATGCTCATTAAGCTTTAACACATACATTATACTGTAAGTATAGCTATACATACAGTAGATGTATTCGATTCTTTAGGAAAAGAAAAGATAACATAATCAGTAGCGGCCCGAGCTTATTGTGCGCCAGTGGCTCCACCATATTTTTGCGCCTCTCATGCATTGAGACCCTCCTTAAATTTTTTTTTAATCATCTCAGAAAAAATGTATAATATATATAATGAATCTAAACTTTTTAATCCGAAAGTATCGGATTCGAACCCCATCAGCAATTGAATTTTTTTTATTGTAAAAGCGTATTTAAAAAATTCATTTTTAACGTTAATTATTTGCGCCATTTTGGCGCCCCTTTTTCATGTGAGAGTGGCTATAGCCACAGAAACACGCTGTCGAACCGCCTCTGAACCTAATTCTACTGCTGACCGAACAGAATAGTACCTTGGACTTAGTTGTATTAGTTGTACAAAATGTATCTCAATGGCTCAAAAACAAGACAACGGTAACCTTCGTGCCCAATTTCTTAATCACCAGTGGATCAGTCAAGATAGTTCTCCGGCGAGTAACGCTAACTGCTGGACAGTGCTATCTAACGGATAAATTTCGTAACCAGATATTGAGAAAAAGGGCCTTATAGTCTGGACCAAATAAATTGAGCTGCGACGTTCACGGCGCATTAATGCAACGCTATTTCTCATTGGCTATTCAACATTTTTACGTCGTCATCATTGCCCATTAAACGTTTGTATGTCATATTGCCTATCTCCTTCAGAGTTCAACTTATTTGGTTCGGACTATAGTCTTCTTCTCGAGCTCGGTATTTTCGCAAACCTTTGACTACAGTGCCCTGTTCGCCGGATCTCTAATTGACTTGATGCCCGAAAAACGGTCTTACACCCATTTACACGACCCAGAATTGAATCTGTGTTTATTCGACTCTCGTACAATTTCTTTTATGATCGTACATGAAATATTAGAGTGAAGCCAAGCTTGGTCTGTGAATTTCGGTAGACTATCCCTTTTAAAATCGACCCTTGCAATTGAATAGATGAAAATTTGATCGCGTTTTTCGGCTCATATCCTCGACTATGTTGAAAGATAATTTCAAATTATCTCCTTCATCATTTGAAGGACTGCAGACTGTCCTGTACGTCGCATTCACCTACATTATGGTATTTCAAATAAATTCATAATCTATACGAGAAAATGCAATCATCTTCCTTCTCACCGCTATCGACTGCACGAAACTTGTGATGTGACATCGTACGCATACCAAACAATCGAAAATCAATATCGAAAATCCGTTATGTCACAGCTTGGTGTTCGTCGCTCGTTTAATCGACAACGACGCCTTCGAATTGGATTCCGATTGAATAAAAATAATTGAAATAGGAAGATGGAAAACCTAGTGACGAAAAAATAAAAAATAAAAACCTCGAGCGTTTAAACATGAGCGGTACTTAATTTGTATCGTAAAGTGTTTGTAGCTATTAAAGTGCGTGTGATATGATACACCCTGGGCGGTCTGACGTAAGTCTGTCTGACCCGTGCCGAGTCTTCTGTCCCAAAACAATAACAGAATTCCCACACAAATAACAATGGGTGTCCCGTTTGTTTCGCTGGATTAGTTAGGGAATCGCTTCCTCTTCTTTCTCTTTCTTTTTTATCATTCCAATTCTTTTGTTTTGTGCAGTTTTTTTTTTCTCCCCCTCCTCCGCACATCTTTACCGTTCTTCTTTTCTTTTCTGGTAACTTCACGCCACTATCGTTCCTTTATACGTAATGAGTAAGCCAAATTGGGGATATGTTCGGTAAACCTCATTGACGTCACCTAGAAATAAATTAACTAGAAACAATTTGCATCCTCGCTGGGCACGAATACAAATGAACTCCGTATTTTGGTTGTAATCGGAGTTAGTCACTTTTTTTCTGCGCCATACACTTCACACGGAAGTAATCTTACTCCACGCCGTCGTACGTATACAGATGGTTCGAATCATCATTATTCGTGGAGAAATTCTGCATTTTATCAACTTTGTACTCCCGTTTTCCCTTCAAATTTTTGAAAATAGGCAATTTTTGCAACAACACGTTTTCTGCATCTCATCGAGTTAACCATATACACGCGGGTGTAGGAAAATCTGTTGCTACACATTTTGCCTACTCTCACCCCTTAAAATCTGAAGATAGTTGACTTGGTATAACAACTTTTAAATATGCTTCTCGTAACCGGTTGTATTGAAATCTCAAGATTAGTATCCTCAGTTATTTATCAGACATCCTATTTCTGCTCTGATCTCTAAACGGTTGACAAGAAATAAGAAATTTGTCATCTTAACGAAAACTACGTTGTTGAATCTGAAAAAAATTTAATGGGACATCTATGGGATCATTTTCCATGATTTAAAAAAAAGTTTATCAAAATTGGTGACTAGGTCGCTAAGTTATGCTGGAGCAAACATGAAAAAAAACCGAAAAACATATATTTACGAATCGAATTGATAAACTCCTTTTTTTGAAGTCGATTAAAAATTATGTACGCCAGAAAAATATTGCTGCAAAATAAAATTAAAAATTGAGTTGAAACAGAATAAATAGTTACAAAAATTTTTATGACATAAATATGTCGAGGATGAGATACTCAATAAGTGATACAAATGTGTACCCCACACCTTAAGCTTCTACCAGGACGAATTTGAATGAATTATCATTTTTAGTGTTCCCAATTTTTCGAGATACCCAACCAATTAATGATAAAAATACTTCAGCAGCCTACATAGTTTTAATGTAAGTGAGTACATAACATTTTTAACAAAAAAGTTCTTATAAATTTTTTTAAACTAAGATAAGGGCTAAGATAGTATTTTTTTCATTTCATAATAATCTGAATTATTTTTCAATTGAGAGGCTGAAAATTAATATAGATGTAAAAATAGTAAAGAAATTAGCCAAAGAGATAGCTCCGTCGTAAGAATTCATAGTGGTTTCTTCTGACCCCCAATCCGCAAACACAAAATCACCAATACTGACAACACATTATTTTTAGATATCAAATATTTTTTTCTTAGTCAAAAGGGGGTTGAAACCCTCAGAATCCCCCTTATCTATGCCCTTAAAATAAGCATACTGAAATTTTCTATCAGTAAACGTAGTCTATACATTATATTATTTTATGTCAGCACATACATGGTGTCTCTAATAATAATAATAAACTATTAAATAATTAAATTTTTCAAAAAAAATGAAACCGACTGCACGTAGGAACATAAAATATAATAAAACTAAAGTGTTGAAAACAAGTTTTCCAGATTTTATAATAGTAATTTTTTAAAAAAGTGGAATTACAACTAACGCAGTCCAGTCATTGCCAGAAATGCCTTCCAAGTCACATGTTCTAAATATATAATGCAAGATTTTTGAATGAAGCAATATAGATCCCTTCACATTAAATATTTCCCTTGATGCAATTTTTAATAAACTTAACGTGGATTTGACAACTTTGAAATACATAGTTATATTACATTTATGCAAAACATCAGGGGGTCTTATTTGTTAAGAATGTTTAAATTCCTGAAATGTGCTGTAGAAAACTCTCCACTTTCCATTTGATTTCAATCAATTTCATATTAGGCTTAATAGTAGGTACTTATGAAATCAACATTCATTTAAACATCATTTATTGCACAATTTAATTAGTAAGAACCAAACGGTATTAAAAGATATTTCTGCCGGCGACTGCGTTAGTTTTAATTTTACTTTGTAAAAAAAATTACTATTATAAAACCTAAAAAACTTGTTTTCAACATTTTAGTTCTATTATGTTTTATATTCCTACGTGAGGTCGGTTTTATTTATTTTCAAAAATTTAATTATTTGAATAATTTTTTATGAAGTGCAAAATGAAAGTCTCTAGCAGTTTTTCACTATAAGAAGAATTTATTCTAGAAGTGACAGATAATTGTTGATATTGTAATATTTGGACAAAATTGAATTTGATTTTCAGCCTATTGTTTTTTTCTCAATTACGGAAATTCAAATTTATTTATTGGTCAACAACCAAATTCCAATCAGACACAAGGAAAACAAATTCAAAGTTTAAAATTGATTTCAAATACTGTTAGATCCACTATATTGGACTATATTAATAGTAATAGTAATAATGATTTAACAAAAAACAAATCAAAAAACGTAGGTATGCTATGATGTATCATACAATAAAATGTGGAAATTCAAAATTGAGCCTCTTTTAAGGTTCACTGGCTGTTGAAGAATGGGTTGAATGCTAAAATAAACACCAAATTCAGACTCATCTCCTCAAAAAACATACTTGGTGATGTATTAAACAGTAAAATGTCAAAACTCAAAATTTTGCTGGTGAAATGTTTATATGTGCATAATTAAGGAAAGCTAATATAATACTGAGAGAATGGTGTTATCTGAAATATTTATATAACCACAAGGAATACCGAATCCTAGATACTTTTGGGTGATCCAATTAGGATGCGTTATCTCGTTTTGATTGGAATCGGGGCTTGTGATTGGTCATCTTACTTTTTTGATGAAAAAAATTCCCAAATTTTGAATTTAATTTTTGGGTCATCTATGAGGAATTTTTCGGATTTCTTTTGCCAGTGTTACTCACAGTAAAAATACCAATTTTTTGAACCATCATTCGTATTTTTAGGATGAAATTGAATACTGCAGAGTGGCACAAAATTTCATAAGATTGCCAAAAAATTGGTCTAACACAATACCACTTTCTGACGCAGTCGGTAAAAATAATTAGAAAATTTTAATTTTTCTTGAAATTCATATTATACGTCAACAATAAACTAGCAAGAAAGCAGTGAGCTCTTAAATTGTACTTCAAAGCCGCTATGGTAATTATGCTTTCAGATCACTCAAAATTTCTTTCAATTTCGATTGGAATACCGCAGTCCGTCTTTCTTCCGACGAATATTGACAAAATGCGTTTGAGTATTTTGAGCATTGTGATACAGGCACTTGCTTTCAACTGTGAAAAGGCACGTTCCAATGAATTTGTGTGCTTCGCATTTTTCATTAATTAAAATTAAGTTTTAGGTCCTAAATTATTCAAAAAAAAAAAAAAACTGTCCAATGAAGACTGAAGTTTTCCTCCCCCGCCCATATCCACAGAGCCGGTTTCGAGTACTTTTCCGCCTCGGGTTATAACATTTCTGCCGCCTTAT
The DNA here is from genome assembly GCA_011428145.1 of Ericerus pela. Lineage (NCBI taxonomy): Eukaryota > Metazoa > Arthropoda > Insecta > Hemiptera > Coccidae > Ericerus > Ericerus pela. The sequence continues at coordinate 1,242,306 of WOFM01000512.1, forward strand.
TTTTTTTTCACTCCTCCCTACAACTAGTAACTGTTGTTGTTTTTTGTATTTTTTGGCCACCCCACAAATTTTACCGTCCCAGGCTTAAACCTGCGTAGACCCAGAGGTAAAACCAGTCTTGCGTACCCACGGTCAAGTAATTGGTGCAGATGAGCGAAAATAAAATTGCGAACCAAATGCAAAAAATTAATTTATTTAAAAAATTCTTAATTCTCAAGAGTTTTTTATGTCTTAATTGAGGAGTGTTCAAGGATCGTCGCGGCGAATGTCTTTTGTTTCAATTTTACATATTGGGTCTGGGTTTTGAATGGTCGGTTTTGGCAATGACTACACATCGTTGATTCGCTGTAAAAGAGTTTTATGCCTACCACCAACTCAAGTACGATAGTTCACACACTTTCGTGTTTTTCGTTGCACACATTCCATGGTCCCATTCGAAAATTTAACGTAGGTGGAAAATTTTCCGATTTTGAGCAGACAACAATAAGAATTATCTTTTAAACGTAACACCGACACCATGAATAATCCAAAAGAAATGAAAATAATACAAATTAGATGCCTTCCACTATCCGCGTCTCCAACATACTCCGAATATTCGTTTCAGCTGAATTGTTGCCTTCCAATAAGTAAGCGTAAAAAAAAAAACACTGTCTTGCGATTTGGGAATTTGCAATACGGCCACGATGATCGTCTTTAATCCGTTCACCATTCGAGGGGGTAATGACATCTACAAAATTGCACACTAGAAGAAATGCCCTTCATCGTAGATGAATTTGACGATCGACACGGAGGGTTGACCGAAAATATTTCGCATATTTCGCCAAACGATTCCTATCATTTTGTTGGATGAGAGGGTTGCCTATTCATCGCACAATCGTTTAATACAAACGAACACACACGCACATACGCACACACGCACACACGCACACACGCACACACACGCACACACACGCACACACGCGCGCGCACACACATATACATACATACATACATACATACATATATACACACATACATACAAACATACATACATACATACACACACAAAATACGAAAAAAAATAAAATAAAAATAGGGAATCGGTTAAAAAGGGAGATTTAGCCAGCGTGCACCGATCGAAAAAATCAAATTGTCTTACACAGATAACTAGACATACATAATGCATTTATGCGACTGGAAAAATCTTTTTAAAGTTTGACAAATGATGGCAAATATGACGTTGTGGTTTCGGTGGTGGTAAAGCCCTTCTTGTTATTGCGGCAATACGCCAGTCGTATAGCGAATATTTTTTATCTTATGATTTTTTTTTTTTTTTTCTTCTACCATCCAAACTAAAAGAATGTAAAATAGACGGAGCGAGTGAAAAGACACATAAAATTTTCTCCAACTCGGGTCAAATACGAATTTTTCTAAAGAAAGAGAAAACAAAATGGGAAAAACTTTGATGATTGGTGGAAGTGGAGTAGAGGATGTGGAATTATCCTCGCACATGTACCCTGCACCAACCCTGTTTTGCCAATCAACGCTACACATGGAGTAAAATGCATTATGCCGTTGTGATTTTTTTCAATATCCCATTAGTCGATTGGATGTTTTTCATTTGTGGTAAAGGAAAGTTCCTTTCATCACTTCAAACTTAAAATATATCCTGCAGCTGCTGTAGTCCAATCAAATGAGCATCAAGTTAAGAAAAAAAAATTAGCACACAAACTTTGATTTTATGTATAAGGTTGTTGGGTGGATTCCTAGAGAAACACACTAAAGGTAATACCCACTGGGCCACTTGCAATTTTGGGGGAGGCGTGTTTATCCTCCAATATTTGGTTTTTCGAGTTTTTTTTCTCGCGAATTTCATTTTTAAGATACAAATACAGGTTAGTACAAAGTAGTTTAACATATCTAAAATTTCCTTCAAAATAGGTTGTACGCAGTTTTTTCTTCAACGTCTCCCTTTCCCTCCAGAGAATCTTGGAAACAACAATTCTTTAGTGAATATGTACGGTAGCCCGATACATATTTTATACCCATCAAGCCCTCTTCCATAACCCTTTATCATCCCCGGCACCTTCACAAGCCACCTGTTTTCATGTAGAAAAACTGATACGGTCCTGTGTATACCACACAATTTGGCGAAAATGTTGTTGGCCATAAGCTTTTATTATATAGTACTGGACCAGTAGAGAAAGATGATTTCAGGTTAGAGATGCCAGCGCTAAATAGACATTCAGAGCGTGTCTTTCGACGTACTTTGCTTTGCGTTTATGTACACTATCCTCGTGAATTTAAGGGATGTCTTTATCAGATGTATTCTAAATTGGTGAACTAGAGCAAAATGTCGAAAATACGTAAGGTATGCTAGGGTTACCTACTTTCCAGAATGTCTTGACATTAAAAAGTATATTGGTCTTATGGAACTTTACTGCTCCAGCACAATATATTCAAAGGTTATAAGTAAATAAAAATGTGTACCATATCAATTTTGCTTCACGAGAATGGGTAGGTTATGAAGATGAAGGGGATGATAAGGGGTTAGGGAAGGGGTATAATGGGTAGAAAATACATTTTAGGTTTACTAATTATCCAAATAGCATGATAATTTATGAGTTATATTTCCCATATAATGCTATTGCACATATTCACTGAAGAATGGTTGTTTCCAAAACTCTCTGGTGGGAAAGGGAGGCATTGAACAAAAAACTGTGTACAACTTATTTGGAAGGAAACTATGAAATACCTTACTTTGTTGAAGATATTCTGACAACAGAAGGTTTTCTGCACCTTTGCATCTTAACCACATATCATACACACGGTATGGGGGAGCCAAAACCTCAGCAAAGACTGGCAATTTTGCAGTCAGTTTTGTAAACTTATGTACTGGCTCCTTACACACACACATAGACACATATGTAAGAATTACATACATATGTGTGATGACTAATTGCTATGTATTTTACCTTTGCTATAGTTATGTGTAAAATATGGCAAATGCACTGATAAGATGGATCGTGACATCAACCGAGATGTAATTAATCAATTTGTTACATTCTGTGCATTATATTGTACGTACAATGCTTTGTAAGTACTACATGCATATAAATGTAGTTTGTGTTTTACATGCAGTGCACAAATTTATTCATCTTACAATGTCAACTGTCATCAGGAAGTCAAGCCTCCAACCTCATACAAATAGAATAATCCTCACAGAAATTTTATGCTTGACTATTTTTCACTGACCTAGGTATTTATAACACAAAACTAAAATTTATGTAGAAAATCATGAAAAACCAAATTTTTGAGGATAAACACCGCCTTATAAAAATTGCCAGAGGCCTAAAGGGTGCAATTTTTAATAAATAAGGTTTTTTTTCAATAAGGGGTTAGTTACTTTTCAATAAACAAAACACGGGTGTTTTTTGCAAAAAAAATTTTTTCATATTCTTGTACAATAAATTGTTGAAAAAGGTTGGGAAAAATGGCTGAAATTATTATAGTTTTGAATAACTTACATTATTTTTATAAGCTTACAAATTGTTCACTGTTTTTGTACGCTTGAGATTTGTTTGCTCAAAACCATGAAACTTACAATAAATTGTTCTCAAATAAAATTGGGAACTCTGTAGGAAGAGATTATGTTATAAATACGACCATTCTGAAAATACAATAACTATCAATTATGGCAATGAAAACACGTTGATATCGTAATTTCCATTTCCATTTCTTTTTTTCTTTTTTTTTTAACAAACATTAAACATTTTTTTAACAAAAAGACATTTAAATTGGTATGATTTCTGTCGGTACATTATTTAATTGTTCAATCACTAGTTGGTAACACTGTATCGTCATTCTTCAGTTCCTATTCAGTTGCGTCGTCTATCTTTTCAGTTCGTGAGTTGTGTCCGTACATGTGATTATCTCTCTCTTAATTAAATTATTTTATTAGTGCGGTACTTGTGTTTTTCTCTTTTAATTATTCTCCGGTGTTAAATTAATTGTTCGTCTACCTCATACTTCAACGGACTCCAAGCCCCCAGAGTCCAACAATTTCCAATAAGATCAGTCAAATGGCTATCTGCAAATTATTCTAGTATCATGACAATGAAACATAATGAAGTCAAAATGGAAATATTTTCCTACTAAACAACCATTCATTAATGATAAGACAGTATGTTATGGTTTCCTTAAGATTTCAAAAAACTAGCATCACCTCAATCTACTACCTTCACTTATTCATCATTTTTTATACTTTAAAAACGGTTTTTGAAGTATTTTTTAAAACTGAGCAGCTTAAAACTCCATATATTATATAATATACAAATTTAAAAATAATTCTAAAAGACTTGATATTAAACTCTTTCTTTCATTTCATGGAGACAATTTTAGAAGATTTTCCATTGACAATAGAATGAATTTCCAATATTGTGACTTTAAAATTGTGGCAATTGGTGATCGAGTCAAATGAGTGTGCCAGGGCACTCATTGATCAACTAGTGGACCAGTGGATATATAGTCCAAGAACAACCATTTTGCTCTCTCAGCTTTACATCATCTATATTGCCAAACTGAGTATTGAGCTTGGCTCATGCACGTTATTATCTTCTCTGATAGAACATGCTATTCCTTCTGTTGTTTGTGGTATTAAGGTGCATACGCACGCCTATATCCACAAACATTAAAACGCTACAGTGTCACTCCCATTTGACATTAGGAAGCTATGAAATAATAATAAAAAATTTTCTTGAAATTACCTACACACGACTGAAGTGATTTTGATTTTTACTAAGTATATTTCCACACTGAAGGACTTTCAACAGAAATAAGTTGTTTTTCTCTTAAATGTATGTGCTTTCTCATTTTAAGTAGAAAACATTGGAGCAAGTTCACTTACTAACATCAAAATTCTTTTTCAAAAGTAAGTTGGACTTTAACTAGTGTAATACACTCGTATTTATAAATTTACACTGAATTCCTTCATCAGCTTACCCAGAAAAATAAAAAGGAATATAAAATATTATTATTATTCGGTATAAATTCTATGATAAGTTAGGGTTGTTTATCAAAGGTAAGTAATTAACAAATACGCATTGATATTGTGATTTCCATTTTTCTTTTCAAATGAAACTTCTACCGGGATGTAAACTCAATCGACGTTAAAACAAAATTGTTTCATATATGAAATGGAAATGCGTGCACACACACATACATATATACATATATAAACACCTACACACACACACAGCAACAATATGAGAGGAAAGCTGTATAATCACTTAGGGTGCCTTCAGGAATCTGGATTTCTTTGGCGCCCTTCTAGTTTGAGGCAACACATTTTGTGCGGTGCAAAAATATGAGGAAACATAAAAGGTGTCTCCATACTAAAACTGCTTCGCATTTGGGGCAATTTAAATTTTTGGTTGTCTCTAGAAAATGGTATATTATTTTATATTGTAGGTAGGTGACATGTTTTGACAAAAATAATAATAAAAGTGTAACGGCCAAAAGAGGTGGTAATGTACCTAATTAGAACCACTTTCAGTGTTACACCATACAGGAGATATTTAACACTGGACAAGCATTAATACCTCTATAATAATTTAAATATTCAATTTATCATCCACAACTATAGTGGACCATAACGTATTTGAGAGACTTAATAATATTTAAAACATAAGATTGAATTAACACTTTTAATAAAATAATAAGTTGTACGACAACAGTACATCAAATAATACGTTAATTATTATACAATAGATTTAACATATGGGATTACAACCCATTAGACAAGACTGTCTATAAACTAGTAGCTCTGTAAGAGAGGCTCTAGTTACTAAGAAGGAACTGTTTCTTATTCCTTCGAATTGAGGGTTTATATACTCGTTCGGGGTTTGTAAGTGTACATGTTGGATAGGCTAAGTGAGGTAGGGTATTGTTATTATAGGGTTGTGCTGACTCGCGATATACTCAAGGGGCAGTTACAATTAGGTCATGAATATACAGACATTATATCTATATCCATAAAATCAAATACGGGTAATTTAGTGGTTGTTTACAAAGAGCTATAGGATTGTTTATTATTATTGATGAATACCTACATTTTTGGTATTTGGAAGCGTGTAGACGAATAAGATGAAAATATGCGTTACAAAAAGGTGGTTTTGGGGGCAAAGCCCCCAATTAAAAAAATAAATAAAAAAGTTAAAAAAATAAAAGAAAAAAAAGTGGGTTGGGGCAAAAGATAACAAAAAATTAAAAAACATAAAAGATGTCTGTGTCCCAGGCACACACACTCATTTTTTTCTTTTTTTAACGGACATTAAACATTTTTGTAATGAAAAGACATTTAAATTGGTAAGATTCCCAATAAGATCAGTCAGTTGGCTATCTGCAAATTATTCTGGTATCATACAGTTTTCATCAGAAATTATATTTGATTATAAAAGTTTCATGGGACATTTTTGATATTACAGTAGAATTTCAACAAAGTTTTGAACATTTGTCATTATGTATTTCAAAAGAATTTATCGAATTACTTCCAAGACTTTGACCCAAACTATGGCCCTTAAAAAATGCTCGATGTGGTGATGTTCACCCAGAAATGACTTCATGAAGAAACCAAGTGTGATTTGATCTCTTACAAAAATTACGACGGTACTGCTCTCCATAGCTTACAGGACCATGATCTGAATTGCTTCAGAACGAATCTTCCGCATCACCAAGGCTTCGTAACATTAATTGTAAGCGACATCTTACAACTGACTTTCATAGATGAAGAAAATCAAATGTAGCCGGCTTCGACTTGGAAATGTTTTTAAGTTAGATAGAAGTACGTGAGTTTACATGTTATCAAAGCACTGTATTTTTTACGCCATGCACAATCTGACATTTCCCACCCCTCAATTTTACTTTTCTCGTTTTTGTTTACCCAAATCAAGAGAAAAAGAAAATCCTCAAGCAAAGAATAATCACATTTTCATTTTTTCTTTCTCTACAACACTCGTACAGACGTACATACGTATTTTATATTATCACCACCCTTTTACAATGACGTGAAATAGAGAGAAAGAAAATCGTGAAGAGAGATTACAAAAAATTGGATTTACGATAAAAGTCTTATACGTATACACTTTTTTGGTGCCATCACATTTCGTAAAATTGTATTCGTATTTCGAACTGGTGTCGATTATGGTTCATTTTTTTCGTCTTACGCGTTCCTTTTTCCATCTTCTTCTTCTTCTTCTTTTTCCTTTTTTTCATTTGGTCATCGTTGTCCCTAAGATCCCTTTTCACGCATATTTCGACGTTGACCTCACCCATTTGATTACTCTTATACGATCCCTTCTCGCTGATAGAGTGGAGACGAGCGTCTCGATAAATAGAGTGTAATCAACCGTCAGGAGACACTTGATTAGCCTCCCTTATTCCACATTTTCCCTATTTTTTTCCTACTTTTTTTCGTTCACCCTTCCGCCGTTTCTACGCGTTCCCTGCAGTATCTGGATAAGGACAGAGGATGGCGCGTACGCGGCGCTATTTAATGCTAAATACACACGAGTTCGATTGACTCTTTCTCTTCCGGAGACGTTGGCAAAATTGTAAAGAAAGATCTATTCGCAGAAGTAAACATAACTCTGTTCTGGATCGAGCGTGGTTAAATTAGAGGTTTTCCTTGAGCTACGTGATGAGGATGAGAAAGAGAGAGACGGATAAAGTTAACGAGTAAGAGGGAGACAAAGAGAGGGAAAAAAGGAAATAATAAAAAAAAAAAAAAAAAGGAACGAAAGGGGTCGACGAATGTTGTCGCTTTCGGCGAATTTTCAACAGTGAAAATTGAATTTATCGTCGACACGCGTATTCATTCCAGCTGAATAGATTCATACCGTAAGTTCGCAATTAGCGGTAATTTATGGTCTGCTTTCGGTTTTGATATGGAGGTGGATGTTGTTTCGCGTCAAGAAATTCAACGGTACACGCGATGATTGAATTTGAAGAGCTTTTTTAAGGACTTAAAAAAAAAAAAAAAATGAAAAACATAAACGTTTCGTAGAGAGAGACAAATAAGGGCGTAAAAAACACGTCGCGTAAGTCAAATCGCAATAATTACAATACTCGTAGTTTCTAAATGGCAGACAATGAACCTAACAGCGGCAACGTTTTATATATATATATATAGGTACGCTTTTGAAAAATCCGTCCCTGACATAGAATGAGGCCGGCGGAGTTGTAAGGGAGTTGGCGAAAAAATTGCTTATATTACACTCGACTCTGTAGCAAAATGACGAAGTTCGGTCAATTTAGCCACCCTAAAAAGAATGCTTTGAAATTTTCTCGACCGTAAAGTTATGCGTTTTTTTTTTTTTTTTTTTTTTTTTTTAATTCTTTAAAATGACTTTGCTACAAAGCTTGTAGAATATGGTTGTGTTTTCGATAGAAATTTTTAGTCAATCACTGCTACATTAGGTCGATGGCAAAGGAACCCAAAATATTGTCGATTCGTTTATTCTGTTTGAAATAACTAAGGGTTGGAAAAAATTTTTAGAAAAACCTCGGTAAAAGTGTGCAACTCTTGGCACTTCGAACATTTTGATAAGCGACTGTTCTATTCTGAACGGCGTCGAGTTCATTCTCTGCACGGTTTTGAAAACAGTTTTACTCATCGAATAGTGCAGAATTTCCTGGCCAAACGAGATGGGTAGGTTTTGATGGAAAATTCCAGTCTAAAGGCGATTATGTTCGAATTACATGTTCTGTGTGTCTTACTAGTCTAAAATCATTTCCACCTAATCGACAAAGTTTTTTCATGTCGTTCAACTTGGAGTTCCCAATTTCGAGATACTTTGTCACTTTGTAGAACTAACATAATTAACTACGACCTTAGGAGCCTGAACTGAGTTCTTACTCACTTATAATAGAACTTGTGACTTGAGTGCAACGCTGCTACATACCTAGTGTCTGGACTCTGAGGAGAGTTGGAGAATAGGTACTTGAGATTTCGACGACGATAGACGCATGAAATTGGTATATAACGTGTTTCCTATTTAGAAATTTTAAGGCATAAGAGTAGGCAAAATGTGCAGCAACATATGCAGACGTAACTTGACCAGATAAACAAAAGAGCGCTATAAAAAAATTTCGCATCTTCGAAATGGTAGGGACGGTACAGGTAAAATACACTCAATGGAGCTTTAATTTTTGAGACTCAAAATATTAAGGTCTACATTGCGGCCATTTTCACCTTAATTAATGTTCATACCCTCGTAAATATAATCGCCAGATTTATGTTATGATTTCAAAATGTTTAAGATTATTTATTGTTTCAAGAACTACGTGGTAGAGAAATTTGACTTGGGTCAATGAAAAGGGAGTTTCATGAAAATAATAAAAGTAGATATTAATAATTAAAAAATGACTATGACGAGTGGTTTCGAGCGAACTTACGCACTCTTTAGAGTTCCATCCATTTCACCCTCGCTTGTGTTGAGCGCTCAAAAATTGGCGAGCCAGGAGGGTTTTAGCTCCAGCTCGCATGGGTGCATCACTGATCTCACAACCTCCGATAAAGGTGTATCCGGTCTTGAAATCGCAGGGCCGCAGAGAGAAATTTCGAGTCCAGGAAAAATAAACCGAAGGGCCCCTCTTAGCTCCAGCTGCAGGATTTGTCTTTGGAAAGAGGTTATAAATTCAGAAAGCAATTTCGCTCGCTCTTCTTACGAAATAAATTTTTCAGATACATTTTGGGTTCTAAAACATGTATTTTAGTGGTTTTTTTTTCAAACCTTCGGAAAATTTACTCCCAAAAACCACATCATGGATCGGTCCTGACGCCTTTTTTCACCGTTTATACTTAAAAATTATAATTTATTTCCAAATTAAGGCCATTCCGGACTCGCTAAAGATGTCCGAGCCCGATACCTTTGGTACCCTTTCCCCCTCCCACTCAAAGGCCTTGTGAAATCGCATTCTGTTGCCAACAAAACTTCAGTTTCTGACCATTACTATATCCGTCGTGATGTTTCGCTGTACCCTCTTCTCCCTTAAAGCCATAGGATTTAAGAACCTGAAAGATCCCAGTTCTCCACTGAACTACCTACCCGTCGATTATATACTCATTTTCTTTTTTTTGAATTTTTTCGTTGTGATCGGTGTTCATTGTTTCACCGTAATTTTACCATCATAAAACGTAATTTTCGTTACCAGTTGCCTTCGTCAATACGCGATTTCAAAGTTCTATCATCTATCACTTGAGAAAAACGCAAAAAAATATTCTATAACGGTTTTAACGCGATTCGGTCCAATTCTATTTCGAAAATCAACTAAAGTGGCTAAGGTTCATTTTATGCGCGTGCGCTTCAACTCGCCCTCTGCCCATTCAATTCATTCGAAGCATGAAACGTTGAGAATGCATATAATTTATTGGGTATAGACCTATACTGGTACTCGTGGCTACTTTATATCACATTCTTCAAAGAGATTATAAACTTTTTTTTTCTTTTAAAAGAAAAAAGAAAGACGAGAAAGAAGCCGTGACGATTTCCAGTTGAATTACAATTGAATGGCCGAAGCGGGTATCGTAGATATTGTTCTCTTTGCCGTCGACATCGTCTTCTCTCCGGGTGCTGGTAAAACCTTGCCAATGGGTAGGTCAAGTACCTACTTGTTTTAATCACTCATTCGTTTCAATTCACTCGATATAGGCGACTGTATTGATGATCAATATCGTCAATATCGATATAGATACAGGTAGAAGAAAATTTCTGAATTAATAAATAATCGAAAACGAAGACGAAGTCTAGAAATAAATCTAAATGTAGGTATTCGAACTTCTGGCATTTCACGATCTACTTCGGGTTCGACGTTGTTTCGTGTGGTCAGAGGCGGGTTCAAACCAAAGCGTTTAAGCCACCGAAGTAGGTATTTTTATAATTTTAATACCCAAGTTTAGGCAAGATTCGTGAGAAAATTTATATTGGCCTTTAGATGGATGTACGATAGTTCTTTTCGAAGTCTTTACTCTTATACGATGGAAAAGTAACGGCGATCATTGGTTTCATTCGTGTGATACAACGGTTCACAACAGGTGATCTGCGGTAGGGTTCCAGGTGGTCCGCCAGCCAGATTGCGCAATGATCTAAACTAGGTGTAGCCTACTTGATTTTTCAATATATTTGATGGGGTTAGATTGGAGGGGGGAGTAGTAGTCCGTGATGAGATAGAATTTGCGAACGTGGTTCTCAACTGTAGTTGAGCCGAGAACCACTGGTGTAAGGCGAGGAAAAATAAGCGAACAGACAAACGACTCGTACTGTTTAATCGAAAAAATTCCAAGTTTAAAAGTTGATACGATTGAATTCGAAAATTTATCGTTTCCAATCGAAGTGGCGTTGACTTTTTGAAAAAAGCGCGCCTATTATCGAACCACTGGCTCGAGGTAAATATCCCTATTTACCGCCATTCACACTCCCATCTCTCTCTTTCTCGTGGCCTTTAATCTTATCTAAATTTTCAGCAAAATTAAATCGAAAAACATTTTGGACTCGGAGAAACCCCTTGCAACAAAATTTCAGGCAACCCAACGAACACAAAGCTCGTGTTTTTAGGGTTTTTGTTGCAAAAAATCCTATTAAAATCGCTATGTTTTTCCTTTTCCTCCTTCATTATGGCTCAGGTTGAGTTTTATGTTTAATTTTTTAACTGTGAAAATAAAATTTTCTATTTTACGACGATATCTGTGAACATTTATTTATTTATTTATTTATTTATTTATTTATTTTTCTTCTTTTCCTTCTTCATTTTCTTCAACCTGTGTTTTATGTTTTCTTTTTCAACTGTGAAAAAATGAAAATAAAATTTTCATCCATTTATGTGACGTTATCTGTGACCATTTATTTTTTTTGATTCTAATTTTGGGACAAATTTTCAAAATAAAGCAAAAACACTGTTGCCACATCGTCTAGCGATGTAGCTTGTTTGTCATGAAAGGCTGACAACGGGTTGACGCGGATGTAGCAAAGTTTTAAAATGCCCGTTCTATTCGCAAACTCTGATAGGTATCCGTGAGTTTTCGTGTTGATTGTTTTATTTACATCTGAAATTTTACTGCGTGGTCCGCCAAGTGTTGATATATTTTTAATCCCACTCTTTATCGGATGTAAGGAGGGTGTTGAGTACCGTAAGGTGATTAATTGGAATTTGTTGCCAGGTAACATTTCGACTTTGGTGTAACGGAATGTTTCGGAAAGTTGAAAGCTGATGACGTTGATCTTTTTGGCGATCAGTTCTCTATGTTGTTGACTTGGTTTTAGTATTTTCGAGACAAAAACAACAAATCTGAAGGCAAAATGAAGACACTTCTCATTTTAGACTTGAACGTAATTTTTTGGTAGATTTCGTAGAATCTGTCTATTGCGGAGCGTGACAAGTCACGACTTCAGAAAAGTTTCTCCACAGTTTTTCCGATCATAGTTCCCAGTCCCCTAAATCACCTTTCCCCCCCAAATTTTATGTATATACCATATATGCATACACGATACAGCAAAATTTGTCAACGAAGTGGAAGGCGTATTTCTTCACGGATCAGAACGAAATTTGGCATGTGTATATTTGGGGCTCATAGCTCGATCAAGTTCAAAGATGGGCGGAATTCTCCCATTATAGTTTCAAAATGGCGGCTGTTCGAAGTTCAAATTTGTGGACATTCAAAAATGGGCCTAATCGGCTCGCTATATTCCGAATTACTACTGTTTGATGTTTACATTGTAATGCAAAATTCGTAAAATTTATAATAAACGCAACCCGCAATACACAATTTCAAAACACGTATACTCTCGGCGAATTCTACAGTTTCGACTGTCATTAGTCGGACGCAAGTCGGTTATTTAGTTTTTTAAAATTGCGGAAAATCTTCGCTCGAATTAGGGGTCATGAATATTTAAGAAGGTATTCGTTTTTCGAATAATTCTGGATAAAAGGTTCAAGCTTGAAAAAATAAAAAACTTCAATAATTCTGAAACGAACAATTAACTTTTATTGTGAAAATAACCCTTTTTTTTCCTCCATTTTCCTTCACGTCCCGACCGGCTTCGATGGTTTTTCACTTTCGGTCGCCCACTTGAGCACATAAACAAACGAAGAAAAAAGTCAGCGTTAAGAAACCGAAGAAACAAAACAACCCTAATTATATATTCTTGTGATTCCAAAGGGCGTAATTTAATTCGACGGGTGTAAACGGAAAAAAAAACTTTTCGCGGCGCGTCGTTCCACCTTTTCCATCAAAATATACTTTTTTCTCCAGCCGGAGATGTTATTCTTTGTTGTAAGGCTGGAAATGAAAATCGCGCCGAACAAAATTATTTCGCAGTTTGCAGACACACCGAACAGCCCTCACAGCCTTTGTTTCTTCTCTTTCGTGGTGTATATATAGATGGATTAAGGGTATATGATGATTAGGTGGATGGGTGGCGAAAGGCGGGAAAGAGTAGGGGATGCACATGGGCGGAGAAGGTGGAGACATCAAAGTAATCCAACCGTCACTGGTTGATCCGTTCAACTCGATTAACATTCATGACACCGTCTTCTGGTAAGAAGATTAGTTTCAAGAAAGTTATAAAAACTTTTTCTTTTCAGAAACAAACTTAATTACATTACGACAAGATTGAGGAACAGCATCGCAGAGTATCGACATTGGCTTTCGCGGTTTTACGCCACATTTCCAATGTTGCCGTTTCCATGTCGCAAAAAATAGGTGAAGTTTTTCCGAAGTTTTCGGCGAGCTGCTCGTTACTCTCGCGAGACGGGAGCGGAGAAGAGTTTTTCCCCCTTTTCGTTTGTTTTTATTACGTATACGGTCTTTTGTCGAGATTTTTTGCTGTTATTAGTTTTTGTGCGCAGCTTTTAGTAAAAATAACGACGACAGTCGCGAAAGAACGAAGAGAAGAAAAAAAGGAAAGTTTTTCATCCTTACGGCAAAAGTTATTCCACTTAAATAAATTCGTTTCGTTAAACGGATAAAATACTTGGTAAAATACCAACAGAAACATAAAATAAAAGTATTGATGAATGAAATACGAGATTTTTTTTCATTTTCGTAATATTACGAAAAATTTTACTATTTTTTCTGTATTGCTTCTTCCGATGTGAGAGTAACCTTTGGAGTGGATTTGTGACAATATTGCGAGTAGATAACTTCGTCCAGTGAATACATTTCTTTTAATTTGGACAGTATATTCCTGCATCGTAATTTATTCGTCAACACACACACACACACACACACACACACACACACACACACATATATGTATATACACTACAGCATAAAATGTAATTCGAACAAATTTTACGAGACGGGAAAAAATTTGATTCGAACTGAAAATAAGCTCGAATGAGAGACGTGTCGTAAATTTAAACGAAATTGTAGAAGCGACCATACATTATGTTAAGCTTTAGCTGAAAGACAGAAACCTAACGTAATACAGAATAGATACGAAAAGAGCGAGACAACGAAATAGAACGAAAAAGCACGTCACTAAACTGAAGAAGGAACGAGGCAAATAGATTCACGAAGTCATTTTATATGTCTGTTTTATAATGAAGAATAAACCAGGGCCGATCCACGAGGGATGATTTGGGTGTCACCCATTTCCCAAAGCTCCAAAAACCCCCACTAAAAATACATTTTTCCCAGTACAATTATAACACCCAAAATATTGTCTTCTCAAATTATTGTAAAACACATCGCACAAATAAACCCCGAATACCGCACGTAGAAACAAACAATGGTAAACCTTGAAATGACTTGTTCGAGAGGAGTAGTTTCTAGATCGACCAGTGAAAGAAATTCAATAACAGCTGAAATAAGTATTTTGAGGAGCACTTATAGGGCGAAAAAAATGTGTAGATTTAAGATCAAAATTGCGGTTTTTTTGTTTTTTGTTTTTGTTGTAAATATTTTTACAGACAACATTTTCTTCTTTTTTGAGCAAGATTCTCTCCGATACAGGTACGTACGCTGTGCATCGCTTGATTACTCAATTTTCACTCAACTTTCTCTTGCCTTTTGGAAGGAGATTTACACTGCTACAAATTCCACGGGTGAGAAAAATTTTCGCATCTTATTCGTTCTCCGCTCTGACCCTCAGTTCAGTGACTGAACAACAACCGTAGTGTTCCATCCTTTACTCGTTTGGAATGTGGTCAAAATGAGCTGATTTCTACTTATTTTCTATGCTTTGAGAAGTCATTTTTTTACCTTGGCTCGATACAAGACGTTCATGTTCGCGAATTCATCTATTCTAGGAGAATTTGTCTCAGCACCCTTGTTTAAATGAACTTCAGTCTTCTGTTCAAAATTTTACGTTTAATAACCATACGAACTTTCTAACCTCACGAGAGCTCAAGGTTGTAGAGGTTTTTACGTCTCAGGATTGACACTGACGCAAAAACTATTTACTAAAACTGAGCATTAACTTTGAAAATGACAGGTTTAGAAATGAAACTTTCGAACTTACTTAATCGCTGTTCTCAGAATAGAACTTCTGAAATGAAAGTTGGCACAAACCACTTAAGAATGGAAACCTAAGTGAAGTTAAAATTTTGAGAAAATCTGTCCAGTGGGAGAGACGTGATATTATGACAAAAAAAGCAACTTCAATTTTTAATACATATAAATATAAATAATAATATATATTGCGGAATGTTGAAATGCAAAAGTGCGATAATCAAGGGTAAAATCTTGGCTAAAAATTTTTAAAAAGTTGAAAAGTCTCTTTTTACGCAAGAAGAATCAGATTCAATATTAAACAGAGCTAGATTCGAGTTGAAATCAGAGAACTAAGTGAGTGATTCTAATCCCTGATTTCAGTTTAATTTATATTACCTTATAATATTAATGGAAACAAAGAGAAAAATTATGCGTAGTTTTTGTTTTGCCAGCAAATTACTATTTATATTTATTTTATTTAGGCATACATTTATTTTATTTATTTATTCTTTATTTACTTATCTATTTATGTATAGAAAGTAGTCTGAGAAGATTGCGGAGCTCGTCGTGAAACATACAAGATACTGGACGTAAGGCATATAAGGAAAGATAGGAAAAATAAAAAAAATAGAACCGACTTGAAAAAAATAAATAAATAAATAAACTAAAAAATAAAAATAATTCTTTTAAAATTTTTCCAACAAGATCAAGGTCTAGAGACTAGAATTACTCAATTCGTCGCTAATTAAACAGTTTTGCCATAAAATTAGAAGGAATTGAAGTAGGTATAAATCTTACATGGTAAAGGAAAAGATCGCCGACTACAATAATTTCAGTCCCAAGACCTATAGATCTTAGTGGAGAAATTTTAAAAGAATTATTTTTCATTTTTTAGTGCATTTTTTATTATTTTGTTTGAAGTTGGTTCTATTTTTTGAAAAAAAATTTTTCAATGACTTTTCATTTCTAGCGTTAGCGACAATGTTATTTTAAAACTAACAGTTTTTTTTATTTAAAGATAACTCCAAAACTACCTCATCGATTCTAAAAAAAATTTAATGAGACCACCAAGGGACCATCCACTATCATTTCAAAAAGATAAACGAATAAGTAAGGTAATTTTTGTCATTCACATTGTACCAAAATTCAAATGTAACATATACAAATAAATAACAAAATACACAAATAACGAATCAAGATGATGTAATTAATAATGTAAAGTGAACATTTTCAGCTAAATAGCACAAAATAACCACCAGTAGCTACCACTCAATAGCCTAGGCAATTAGTAAACTCAACTTGAACATGCTCTAATTTACCATAGGTAATTTTGGCGCCTGATCTCAATACATTGGATGTTTTTTTGTGGGGTCACATGTTATTTGTGATCTACAAATATGGACTGTACTCTACTGTAGAGCGACTCAGAAATGCGATAAACGATTGTTCGAGCAAAATTACCTATGCTCAGTTAGAGCATGTTCAAGCTGAACTTATTGATTGCCCATGGTATTGTGTCATGGCTACTGGTAGTCATTTTGAACAATTTATTTGAAAATGTTCATTCTGATTCCTTACCGATGAATTTTACTTTTGAATTTTGGTGCAACGTAAATGATGAATCATATGACATTTACCTGACTTATTCATTTTATCATGCACCACAATGTAAATTTCTTAGAGTGCATGATAACACGAATAACCTTGTTTACAGATCGAATCTGATAACCTCCTTTTTTTTTAAGTTGGTTAAAAAAAAAAAAAGAAAAATTGCCTTTCAATATTTTTTATAAGTAAAAGAAAAAATGACGTCATAAATTTGGGCTTAAATTCTTGTTATATAGCTAATCTGGTATTTTTTCGGTTTTTTTTTTTTTTTTAAATTTTTGTTTTATGATAAGAAAAAAGGACGACAAAGGAAAAAAGGGAAAAGTAGCACGAAAAATGGTCTTGCAAATAAATATTTAACCAGTATTTTTTCTTTTTTTTTTGAATTTTTATTCTACAAAACGAGAAAACAGACAAAAAAAAGGAAAAAAAAAATGGTCACGCAAAAAGTATTTAACCTCCAGGGATAAGACATGTAGGGGAAATAGGAGTAATATGGACACACTAAGCGCAGATTAATCCTACCAACCAATTTTTTGAACCTTTTGTTGTTTAGTTATTGGGGTATCTAAGGAAAACCCTCAACTTACCTCTTCCAGTTTTTCAGACATTTTGATTGATAATGGTCTTCACAATTCACAGTTTTCTAGACCTTTCCAAAATCACTCATTCAAAATGTATCGGGGTAAAATGGACACTAATGCAAATTTATTTAAAATAAAGAATATAAAATTTAAAAATAATTAGTATTCTTCAACAGAGATTTAATAATTAATTGTTACCACACAATTCACATGTAAAAAATAATTTGTTCTCCCCTGACACACATTCTTCATGAGCCCATTCTTCACACTGAGTGCACTGGATCCACTGTTCTCCAGGATGTGAGGCAGAAAAAGCTGACAGCAATACAAACATGATGTATCTACTTGGGTTGTTTTTTTTTTTTCAAAACTTCTAACCACTTCTGTCTGTTTGACTTTCAAATATAATTTCGAGGCCCTTTAAACTAAAACATGCTGAAAAATATTTTAATCTGAGTGTCCATTTTATCAGTGAGGTAAACTGAAAAAAACGCTAATAAAATTGTTTATTTCAACGAAAAAGTGAAAATTAATACCTTTTAATTAAATCAACACTACCCTCTTTCAATCTTAATGGTCAATTTATAAAAATAAATATTACTTACTCAATTTATTATCATCTGAAAATTCGCAAAAGTTACATCAAACACTTCTGAAAACATTATCGCGTCATAATTAGAAACTCAAACCAAAGAATCAAACCAAATTCAGAAAATAAGCTCTCAGAGTATAAACAAAATTAATTAATCCATCAACCACCATGGAGCGCCAATAGCCGATTCAATAAGGCCAGTGTCCATTTTACCCCAAGTGTCCATATTGCCCACATCTCCCCTACATATCAAAAAATAAAGGATAAAGATGTAATTCTAACCATGAATGAATGATAGTGATTGAATGGTATACGTTATTGAAGAATATTCTGATTACTGCCAATGATATAAAAATTCAAACCACGCCCTATTATATAGGCGTGGAGGCTAAGGAGCAACAGTATCATACAAAGTTAGAGGTATTTCTCTACTTGGATCATTATTAGGCTATTATTCTACCAATTAGGAATTAAATGTCAATACCGAACAACAGCAAATCTAAATTGATAAAACTGTCTCACACGAAGAACTGAAAAATGCATCAGTTTTACAAAATCATTCTTTTTTTTTTTTATTCTTCCCCTCCTTTTTTCTCTCTGTTTCTTTGCAACAAGATACAGACCAGGTTAAAAAAAAAAAAAAACAACAACTATGCTTACCTAAAATCCAATCATGAACACTTACGAACATTCAATTGGTTACAATAAATCTTCCAAAACGTTAAAACACGTAAAAACACTTCCCTTCTCCGCAATTGCCCTGTATTTTTTTTTTAACCTTTATTTATGTGCGTAACAAATCCTCTAAGACGGCCTTTACCGTCTGTTTTGGAGGAGAAGAAAAAAATTCACCCTAACCCTTGTTTTAAAATAGATGGCTTTTACATTAGCGCGGCGATCACCAGTAGCAAAAAAAAAAACGGCCAAAAAAACAAGTAAAAAACATGCCACGTCCTTCCTTTTCTTTTCTCTCCTTTTTTCCTTTTTTTTTTCTTCAACGGCTACCAACAATTTCGCCAGCCCCCCTTCCTTTTCGCAAGGTTCTTCACACCTCGCGCAACGATACGGATGGCAAGAAAATCGCAATACATTTATCATAGAGTATTGCAATTTTCTAGACATCATTTTTCACTCAGGGTAGCGTCCACTAACGTATCCCTCATCCCCTTCCAGCTGCCAACCAGAGAGTTTTAATTTGTTTTCTCTGTTTTCCCTTCTCCTCTTTTTATTTTTCTCAGTCGCTATTACATTTTTGTAATTTTTGTCCGAATAATAATAATAATAATAATAATAATAATAATTATTTAATTTGGGTAGGTTTTTAGCATATGAATGTAATAATGAAAACCTTGAAGGAACGAACGCAAATGAATTGATTCCTTCTTTTCAGAAAATGTACTGTTTCGTAGTTCATTGTGTCCAGTGTAGAACTGGCTCGCCAATGCCTTTTTATTTTCACTTCCATGAAAATTGTTCCAATAGCTTTGTTCGCACGACCATTTTTCTAACATACTACATATTATATTGACAGTCGAATTCACAACGCCATTTTAGCTAATAAAGTCAACTTTATCTTGGCGAATGGTCCAATAAAGAATTTCATTAGAATCTCACATAAGGCGATATATCAACTTGATGTTGACTTTAAACTGTTAAAACAGCTACTTATGACTGTAACTGTTGACAAAATACTCCAAATAGCTGGCTAGTACCATAAAAACTATCCAAGTGTGAACAAGGGTAATGATCAAGGTTTTCTTTAAAAAGTTCCCTTATGCTAATAGAATAATTTACAAAAGTAGAACAGTTGAGGGGCTTCACAACTGTTTTTTTAATAAACTTGTGGTTTGCCAAATTGGATTTTTACCTGTCACACAAAACTTGGTTTTTATTGACCGTTACAAATTTTCAACAAATCACTTACCTGAATTGATTCCAAAAATTTGTAACAAGATACCATACACATGGTGTCTGAAAATGAAAACATCGAGGAAATAAATGTTTTACCGATGGAAGAATGATGATGAAATTGAAGTGTCAAAATCAAATGATGAAATAAAAAATAATCAGAAATTTCAAATACCAAATTAATAGTATCCCACAGTGAGAAATTCCAAAGTTCACTGTGAAGGAGAAAAACTGGAAGGGAAAGACCCATGGTTTGTTCTTGACAAACTCGTGTGTTTTTACATTTTGAAGAATCTAAAAAGACCAAAAGTAAACCATGTTCTTTTCTTTGTTATTTCCCTGTTTTCTTGGAACTTTTACCCATTTGAAACCCACATTATCAACCACGGAATTTCCCCACCATAAATGACCCCTTTAGCCTGACATGATGTTAATCAAAATAATTAAAAACAAGATACAAAATACCGGTTTATTTATAAAATGAATTAACATACCTAGTCTTCAAAAGACGATCAAATCCATATTCCAGAATCGAATGAAATATTTCAAGATGGACAAATTTTAACAAAGTAAGAAACACAGGATGAAATTATACAGCAAAATTTCATCAAGACAAATTGTATAAGTTATTACAAAATTAAAAACAAAAAGCATTCGTAGGACTTGCTAATGGGAAGATACCAAACAGAGTGATTTCTTCTAGTCTCAGAAAGTTGGAGCTAGCCCAAAATTTGTGAGTGAAGGAGAAATCACTATATCAAATTCTGTTTCCGATAGCAGTTGAACAAAAGAACAAGCTGCAAGCAGAAACAGAAAAGATATGGGGAAAAAACGTAAGATAATAAAGCTCCATTCTTCAAAAGAAGAATGTAATAAGTTATCTCGTTTTGAAATTCTATGGATACTTCAAACTAAATTATAAAAATCATAATTAATGTAAGTCTACATAACAAAACGAATGATAAATATCATCTACACTTTGTAACAACAGATTCAAAATTTTTGAAAAAAATTTTGTTCAATACCGAATGGTTTTGATATTTCTAAACCGAATATTTATGTTGACCTGTAATTGACAAAAGGAAAAAATTGAATTATTAAAAATTTCATTATCTCATATTGTTTTTTAAATCGAGTTTTGAAAATTTAGCTTTTTCACTATTGAAGACACGCAGGTCAGGTGACAGAAAAATTATCTTACTGAAAAGTAGGAAAAGTATGTGAGCTTCTTTTTTCTAAAGAATTATTCTCATTAGTGATGAGTACATTTAGTCTTGGTCTTGATTGTGCAAGTGTTGCAAGACTAGGACCTATAGGGTTCTCGAACATCGACAATCGATCATTGAAAAGATCAATCATTCAATCAGCAAAATTTATGCTTTTTCACATTATTTTGATTTTAACATAGTTATGAGACTCCCATGACTGATGAAAGGTACGTCAAGCAACTGGATGGCCTTTGTTATGTTAGCAGTTGAAATTTGTGCCTGCCTAATAATAGCTGCGTTGCACATAGATAAAAAAATACGGGACTAACAACTTATAAGGGGGGGGGGGTTCTGCTAATGTTTAATACGTGTATCAATAAAAAAAGCATATGACGTGAACATGAAAGGAATAGCTGCTCTAAAAGTTTCTAGTTTCGTACTTTTTTGCCATGTCGAACACAGCTAATATAATGTTTGTAAAGAAGAATGTTCGTGTTTATTTTCAAAGTGAAATGTTGCAAATTTTCAATTTAATGAATTTATCTGGATGAAAATTTTTTCACTCTACCAGGTTGATAATCATGACCTCAGTGCCTGGTTCTGAATTCTCACTTATGAAAGAAAATAGCATTTTAATTAGAAATTTGATGAACGGATTGTTGAAAAAATAACTGAATAAATCGAACAAAATTACAGGGAATTGGACAACAAAAAAATCCAACCATTGATTAACAAAGAGAAAAAAGAGTAAAATGAATGATAGATCATTGTAATTTTATAAGATCGATCACAAAAAATTTTGATTAAATGTTATTTAAAGTTTCGATCCCGATCGATCTTTTGAAAATCGATTTTTGATCGACGTCATAACTAAAACCAGACACAAAATTAAAGAAAATGAACAAACTATCGAATTTATTCTCTCTTGTTAACAACTCGAATAATTTGTGTTTATTTTCTTTTTTTCATATTATTTTGGAAGAACGCGGATGTTAATTTCAAGTAAGCAGGACCGAGACTACGACCAAGATTTAACTGTGCAACACCAAGTCTTGGTCTTGCTTTTCTCCATCATTAAGTTCGACAGAATTTTATGAAACGTTTCATTTTCTAGAATCTGTAATTTCGAAAATAATTGTGCATATATAGAAAAACACCCGTGCGTCTCCCAAAAAATGAACTGAAATTTCGAAATTCAAAACAGACGAATGTAACACTATTCTTTGGAGCGATCGGGTGAGAAATCCAATTATACAGTTCTTTAATAACAGACGTTTCAAAAAAAAATGTCGTCCATTCAAATAGAATAATGAATTTTTATAGCATAGGTACAGATGTTGAAATATTTGAAAAATCTTTTTGAGAATAATTAATGGGCGTTTAAGTGGAGAGAAATACTTTTCTGAAGTATTATGTGGGGATTAGACCATTACTCGTATGAGGAAATAGGCTCAGCCTATCGACGACAGTCGTCACCTTCGGTGACAATTATTTGTGCCTTGCACGTTAAACCACAATACAAATGTATGTTCGTTTGTACTTGTCTATTTTTGCAGATAGACAAGTTACAAATCTCGGACCATGACGAATCGATAGATAATTATCTCGGCAATGTCACAGACCGATACGAAAATGCATTCACCGTACTTTACCATTACCATGACAACTGTAAAGTACGAATAAATTATCTACACTATACCTATGTAAAAGTTACATAGGTGTGTATGTGTGCATGTAGGGAGCCGGCTATATAAGACGAGAAAATCATAGACCAAATCGCCAGTGTTTGCTGAGGTCTTGGCTCCCTCATACCTTTCTGGTATATTGGCATAAACACGCAAACAGTTCTGTTGAACACTTTCTTTGTTGGTTTTACTTTCCACGACGTAAGGTATTCCACATATTAATAAGATAGATTTTATATTTTTCGGCAAACCATTACCTGTCTTCAAAATTAAAATACAAAATTCCAAAAGTCAATTTATAACGTCATTTGACCCAATAAAATTTTTGATTATTCAATTTTTCTTTTTTTTCTTTTTTTAGATTTTTTGACTAACTGCAGCGGTCAAAAGAGGTGGTAATGTACCTAATTAGAACCACTTTCAGTGTTACACCATACAGGAGATATTTAACACTGGACAAGCATTAATACCTCTATAATAATTTAAATATTCAATTTATCATCCACAACTATAGTGGACCATAACGTATTTGAGAGACTCAATAATATTTAAAACACAAGGTTGAATTAACACTTTTAATAAAATAATAAATTGTACGACAACAGTACATCAAATAATATGTTAATTACTATACAATAAATTTAACATATGGGATTACAACTCTTTAGATAAGACTGTCTATTAACTATTAGCTCTGTAAAAGAGGCTCTAGGTACTATTTAGGAACTGTGTCTTATTCCTTCGAATCGAGGGTTTATATACTTGTTCGGGGTATGAAAGTGTACGTATTGGATAGGCTAGGTGAGGTAGGGAATTGTTATTATAGGGTTGTGCTGACTCGCGATATACTCGAGGGACAGGCACAATTAGGTCATGAATATACAGACATTATATTTATATTCATAAAATCAAATACGGGTAATTTAGTGGTTTGTTTACAAAGAGCTATAGGACGTTTTCATTATTGATGAATACCTACATTTTTGGTATTTGAAAACATGTAGACAAATATGTTCCTCATATTTAAAAATAGACAAAAATATGCGTTACAGTAACAAGTAAGCCCCCCAAAAAAATTCTCGTAATAATGAACTTTTGTCAAAATATTATAATGAGCCTACAAATATTTGAACCAAAAGCGAGAAATATCATTCAACATTCAACAAAATATTACTTCAATCTTTCAGTTTCTTGAGTACTACAAAAAGTTGATTATTTCTTAATTTATTTTGTTTATAGAATTATTTTTAAAATGTTTCCCGCCATTCCACCATTACTTCGAAATGTTGAAGAGAGGAGATGGACGTCTATAATTGTTTAACACTAACAAACATTTGACAGGTTGAGGAGAACTTGTACGGATACTCTTCCTTTGATTGATTTGGTAGACAAAGAGAGGTTAAATGAGTAGGAAAACATACCTACCGAAAAGAAACATTGTCATCCTAAAAGTTATGAGCCATGATGAAACACCGACAGAGTCAACATTGGGTTGTGTTATTAGAATGATGAAGGTTTGGAGTTTACTTCTTGATTATAAAGGTGTAAATAACCCAACAGCGTAACGAAGAGTAAAATTTGTCCTTGGGTACATTATCCAATGAGTAGATACTTGCTAAAGTACGATAAGAAGAGCTTGAGCATCGAGACTGAGCTGTACAAGCGTAAATCAACTTCCAGATAACTTGAAATAAATAGGAAAATGGCACGTCGAGTTCTACCAAAAAGTTGGGTCAAGGGTTGCGAATGACATTATTTGTCATCGTACAGCTGCCAGACATAAAGCAAAATTTTCAAAATGGAATGAAAACAATGCTCCAAATTAATACGTAATATACTGTAGGGCACAAATGAAAAGTGTGGATAATTTTCAACAAGTTCGTGGGCGTTTCTGCAACGTTCGTACGTATGCTCACCAATTTAAAAGAAGAAAAAAAATAATTTTTTCTCTTTTATATTCAAAATTCTTTTTACGATTGCACTTTTCACGGGCACGCGAGCGTCAGAAAAAACTTTCCTTTCACCTCGAAGCGATCGACCGCGCTATTTAAATATTAAATTATATTTGTCTGATATGCTCGTCACGTCGTATATAGCTGCATTTTTGTACTGGAGAAAAAAAAAAGGAGTAGCAGCAACAGTGGCAGAGGCAGCAGCCCTCAGTGTACCAAACAGCCCCATACCATCGATGTTTCGCCTTGGTTTTCGTTTTTTCTCCTCCTTTTCCAGTTCTCTACTCTCTCTCTCTCTCTCTCTCTCTCTCTCTCTCTCTTTCTCTCTCACTCTGTCACACACTGTTTATCTGTCCGTTTCAGGTTTTTCTTCTCCTCCTTTTTGCGGTTTAGAGTAGAACTTAGTGAAGTACGCGGAGCCAAAAAACCTTTTATATACGCAAAAATATAAGAAAAACGTTGAAAATTGAAGAAAACTTTATAAATATTCGTATCACGTGGGCCTCTTATTTTTTTTCTCCTCGCGAAGTGGAAACGCGATTTTCAAAGAGAAAAGGAAGAGAAAGAGAGAGAGAAAAGAGAGAGAGAAAGAAAACAGAAAGAAGTAAATGCTGCAGACGAAGTACAGAATAAAGCTTTAATTTTTGAAATAAACTTACTTATTTTTAGGGGTAAAGTAGCTAGATGTTGAAAGACGTTTCTATGAAGCCGATAAGTTTTAATTGGTCTCAAAAAGCCTTGAGAAAAAAAAAATATTTCATAAATTTAGAATACAGCTTGTTACAAATAATCGTAAAAGGTCATCAGAGCCTAATTTACGAAAGATCGTAGAAAGATAATTGGCTTAAATTTTACAATCACCAAGAAATTATCATTCACGAAACTTGTAAGAAGGAACGATAAAAATATGTATAATGATTTAGAATATCCTTATTCATGATACGTTGAATCCATTATTAAAACAATTTCGTAAGTAGGCAACATGTCGTACTCATTTTGAATTCTGAAGAAGACATTTTTTCGACTAATTTACAAAATTAAAAGAAACCCTTTTAGTACGTTATGTATCTATTCCTTAATGTAAACCTTCATCACATAATATCAGTATAGTTTTTTGTGAGAAACTGTAAGATTTAGTTTTTGATAATTCAAATGATGAATTTGATATTTATAATGATTGGCAGAGCTAACTTTTGTTTTCATCTAAAGTCATTATCATGCCATGTACGATATTGAATGCCAGCAGGGCCTATATTTGTGGAATCATTCTAGGATTGTGAGAAATCACTAATTAAGAAAGGTAATTGGTAGAAATTATTTACCATCTTGATGAATGCTAAACGTTCTAGAATAACGTGAAACATCGTTAATACATATGTTAGGAGCAACGAACAACTTTTTGTACTGATTTTTTTTTTTTTTTTTTTTAATAAAAATTATAAATATTGCCTCAAATTTTCTTCAGTGTCATGGTTGAGCGATTTTTCAACGTTGACCAATTAAACTAACTATATAGTCCTTCGCGTAGTAGATACTTGGCAAGGCTTGATCGCTCGCCCAAATTTGGAAAATGACATTCATTTAATGTCACGTTTTTATGGAACTGCAATGTTATTTTTTCTCAGCGACCAAATCAAAGTCACAAACCAACAAAAGGGATATGAACCGGTAGCACAATCGAGGCAGTCACTCGTCGCTTCCAAATCCAATCAGAAATCTTATTAGAATTTTACGAAGTGCGGACTGACTGTGTTTACAATTTTGGTTTAATCAAACAGGCGTATCATGTTTTGGTTTGAGGTTTTAATTAGCGATAATTGAATTAAACTTGAATCCGTTGTATATACCCGATGACTACGAGATTGAAAGAAGCTTTGCTCGGGTCTCTAACTACAAATGTAAATACCGAGGGTGAAATTTAAATTTTTGGACGAATTGGAGGGAAAACGAAAAATAAACCGAATTACGTTTAAGCAGCTCCTTCTTTACTCGATAAAAATCAACCCTTCTTCCTTTTTTCGAGGTTATTCATCCTTTTTCTTTCGAATGTTCGATTCGCCTTCTTCATTTGGTGGGTTTCAAACAAAAGACTTGCACAAACAAACACACACACACACACACACACACACTAAATAGAGTTCAAAAAAACAAAAAAACAACAACAACAACTATATTAGTTTTCGCAAAATTAATTCGAAATTTTGCCTTAATTTTTATACGATTAACTATATAGGCTGCGAATGATATGCAAAATGAACATCGAATATACAACCCCTCTAATAAAAGCACGTTAACTTCTTGTTATGATTATAATATGCAGGGTAGGGTAGAACAAAGATGATTTAATACTCGAAGATAGCAGCTACTATGCTTCATTGCATAACGTATTCTGTCGGAGTGTTTTTTTGCGGTAAAAAATGGTTTTTTTCATACTTTAAAAAAAAAAAAAAAAAAAAAAAAACATTTTATTTTGCCCCAGAGATTAAGAAAAAAAACCAACATTTCTGCTTAGTCGTATAGTGGTGCCGGTGTAAACAGAGTCTGAAAATGCGGTGTGAACTAACATTATTCATAAAGTTTTATCTTCAATCTGGATGTTACTTCTTATTTCTGTTTGAATTGTTTTTTTTTTTTTTTTTGTTTTTCTACTTCCACCACTGTGATTGTAACCCTTAAAATATGCTCGCCTTATTTTATGATGTCGCAAAAACTCGACCCGTTAAATCGTTTTAATTTATGTTCATTTTTTTTTGCCATTTTTTGCATTTCCTTGGGCATTTTTCTAATTTTACAGTGACAAGAGCGTAGAGAGCAATACTTCTTATCTGTAAAATTAAATTAATTTCTTCGTTTATGAAAAATTTCATTTCCACGATTTTACGATTATGGTGGCTCGATGAAACGTCATAAACTCACAACGCTTAAAAAAGTAGCTGGAGAAACAAAACAAAACAAAAAAAAAAAAATGAAATAAAAGAGAGAAAATAGAGAAAAATACTTTTTTTTTTTTTTTGCGAATAGAAGAAATTCAATTGTCAAACTTATTGTAGCGTTGCAAGAGTAACTTTTCAATTTAACTGCTTTTTTCCACTTTTTACAAAACGAAGAGAATGTCTCCAGGGATGGAAGTCTATGGCACGGATGAGTTCGATATTGAAAGATGGTTAGCTCGAGAGCGAGTAAAATGTTGTAATTTTCCAACTTTATGCGATTCTGAACGGAGTTTAGTTTCAATATTTTTGTCAAATCTCGATATTGTGCTACGTTTTCAACGCGAAAAAAGGGTTCGAGAAAATTTATTTTAGCCAATGATATGATGTACCTACTTATATAAACTACTTGTGTCAGTTCTGCAAAATACACGATAAAAACTCTTGTGCAAGATTCGCTTTAAAGGATTTTCTTCAGAAATTCTATTCGAAAAAGACACATAGGTATAGGTTTTCCATGACAGAAAAGTGACAAAGTTCACACCATCCTTCACCAGTTTTTCTTTGTACTATGCCTTTATCAGTACCGAAAATTAAAAAAGGCAAACCTCGTACTATCCTTTCCTCGTCCCTGCTCTCTTCCTCTATCAGGAATACTGGATGATGATAAAATTAACAATTTTTCAACCACGGTATTTGTTCGTTTATTGGGAATAGTATTTCGAGCTTTTGTTTCAATTTTTCTGCTTTCGAAATGCTTCGTCAATCAAGAGGCTGAGCCCATAACTTTTAGAATATATTTTGTAAACAGTTCAATCGCATTCTCACAACAGTGGGTATTCATAAGTGGTACACAGAAGTTGCTTTACTAGAATGTTCTTCAGTTTTGAAACAAAAATTTTCTAATATCACTATTCTAAACGTAGCTGACCGGAGTTTTTACCGATGGCATTTACAGGTCCCAATTTGCAGTAATATATAGTCAAAGGGTAAAAGTCAGAAAAAAGAGAAAAAAAGAAAACGAAATTGATAAACAGTAGTATATATCGAAAATTTTTTACGCAGCTGGCGTTCATTGAAGAACTGAAACTGTTATTTTGAATAAAGTTGGGAAAAGGAACAATGGGGAAGACAATACAGGCCTAACAGTTTTGTGCGATATTTGTCAGCTCGTAATACGATTAAGAAATTTCAGCCATTCAAATTTCGGTTAAAAAAAATGATCAGTTACCAAGGAATGTACTCGAGATTTAGATAATGGTGAGTCTATGATGTTTGAGAAAATAAAATAAAATAAACACAGATATTTTTAAACGTCGGTAGAATAATTTTGGTACATAAATATTGCGCAGGCTGGTGTAAACTCCTCCAATTTTTACCTATTTCAACATGTAAGTATATGAGAGATCCAAGAAACCAGTTGACCCATCTTTTGAAAGAAACTGACAACCCTATTGCGTTATCAGTCATTATTTGGAGAATTAACAACAGCAGCTGACGTAATGTCTCTTTAAGGTCGTTAAGGGAGGAAGATGACTGAAAATATTTCAAATAAGTATGTTTTGTTTTACTGGATTCTGCAGCGGAAATTTCCGAATGTCGTTAAACTCCTACCATGAAAAGTGTGTCAACAGAGACAACTGAATGTAGAAAAAGTTGCAGCTCAAGCGCCTTGCCAACTAAGAGCAACTTCACGGTATTTTTTGTGCTACGAGAGTTTCCAACGTGTCCATTAGTGCTGATCAAACGCAATAACAAATTCTTTGAATTCCTCGTGAGAAATATGGTTTTTATTATTTTATCTCACAACGGAAGGTATCAAATATTTTAAACTTTAATAAAACAATACTGAAACAAGTGGAAATAGAGTATTAAAACTCGAATTTAGTTGGAAATTTTGAATTCCGTGTCAAGAAAAATGACTCTCAAGGTAATATAATTAACTCGGCATATTTCAAGGAATCAACATATTTCTTATTTTCAGTATGAAGTTCATCACTATATTATCAAATTTCATCATAATATTATTTTAGAATGTTAAAAAACTAATATAGGTACCTAGTTAATATTCATCTAACCATTTTATTAAGTCCTTCAGTCGACGACATCAGAGTTCACGTTGAAAGAATTCATATGAAACTTTTTTTTTTTGTTACGACTGTTTAAAAGAAACCTAAGAGAAAGCATATTGAGACTTTGCAAAAATGCCTAAAAGAAGTTTATTTTTATTTGTTGCGAACACACGACTTCTCACACGAACGTTTTTATAAATTCAACGAACCATTGACTACCATATTAAGTCGATGGAACGTGTTTATAGCTGTTATGCGATGGATTTGGTTTTAAAAGTAACTTACACCAATAAATACCGAAGACAAATTCTATGAAGGGGAAAAAACTGGTCCACTTAATTCGTAAAATTCGATGTTTTTTTTTTTTTCATCCGTCGACGCAAAACTTTTCTTTTTAAATGTATAACTTCGAGCAGATCTTTGGCGTCGATTTTACAGTCGTATGAAAAAATGTTCTCCATTTTAGGAAAAGGTTTTTTCGTAGTTGAATAAGCCATGAAATGCTTATCTTCAAATTCTAAATTGACAATGTGATATGGCCTTTAATGTTGTTTCCTCCTTGAAAAGATGAAAAGCTTGCATTATTCTGGGAATTTTAGCATAATAATACCTACTTCGTATAAATCATCAAATTAAAATATATGTATTTGTAACATGATGTAGCACAACTCTTATTTAAACCTAATTTTCTTAACAAGGACCAGTCAGAAAGACCACAACTCAACCTGAAAAGGTGGAGGAGAGGTATGGAGGAAGTGGGTACATTTTCCAAAAAGGAAACTGCGTTTATTATCATTCCCAAGTATAAACTGCATGCATGGTAGCTTTCAATAGAAGGAAGAGTAAGCGAATCACGAATGTTCTCAGTTTGATGTACACAACGTACTAAATGTAGGTATATCACTCCATCAAAGACAGATAATAATAATATTTTTATTGCGTTTCACAACATAAATAATTCTCTTCATATATGAAGTTTTATTTGTTTAAAGTCATATCCAAAAAATATTTCTAATGAGAATGAGCTCTAAATCGGCCTTCTGTCATACTTTCCTTGCCTATAACTCATAGGGCCGAATGCTATAACAATTGCTCAAAAATTACCGACACCTTAAGAATCATTTGCCCGTATAAAAGCACTAATTCAAACCAATTCTCAAGAAATTTTCCAAGTAATAAGAATGCTTCTAGCATACCACCCAGTGGACTTCCGAAAAAAAACTTTCAGTTTTGGAATTATGTTCAAATGATTTGAAATACAAAAGTGGATTTTCCATGAAGGCTGAACTGTCACAATTTAAAAACAATTCTATTTTTGATTGCACGTTTAAAAAAAAGAATACCATATTTCCCAAGTAGATATGGCAGATCTCACTGTACAAGATAAATAGGTATTAATTTTAAATTAATAAACTTCCCTCGTCGCTTCCGAAATCCTATACTATAATACGAGCAATAATTGTATGTACGTATATATGTATGTATGTATGTATGTATGTATGTATGTATGTATGTATGTATGTATGTATGTATGTATGTATGTATGTATGTATGTATGTATGTATGTATGTATGTATGTATGTATGTGTGTGTGTGTATGTATGTATGTATGTATGTATGTATGTAAGTAACCGCACTCTGAAGAACTAGACCAACAATGTTATTGAAATTTACAGGAAATTTAAGGGGTTTTTGGGTATGAAAAAACGATCCACATACGCCCCAAGTTTGAAAAAATTCGTTGAACAGAAATATGGGCATCTCAGTTTATCCATCAGCGCAGTAAACGATATGAACGAAATGATGAAAAATTCGCCTAGCTAAAAGTAACGAATAGGTAAGGTTTTATTAACGAATTTTGGTAGGCCTAAGCTGCGTATAATTATTATGATTTATGACTAATGAAGTAATGAGTTTATAGTTGCAATCTTTAATTTTATTCTCGAGAATCCAGATATGTTATAAAAATAAATTTATGAAATTCCCCAGCTTAAACTAAATTAACAAAATTTTTCTTATTTCCACATCCGAGCAAAGCTCGGTGAATCAGGTACTTTTTTATTAATTGACAAATTATTAGAAAAATCATATTTGAACAAAATTATGACTTTTTCCCTTCAAAGGGCTATTTTTTTATGTTTATTTTTTTATTTTAAGTTTATACTCGACCAAAAAGTGATACAAGTATCCAAAAAAAATGATAATATTTTTCGGAAATAATATAAAAGTTAAAATTTATATTTTCCCCCTTAAATAACAGAAAAAATAAATCAAAAACT
The DNA here is from genome assembly GCA_011428145.1 of Ericerus pela. Lineage (NCBI taxonomy): Eukaryota > Metazoa > Arthropoda > Insecta > Hemiptera > Coccidae > Ericerus > Ericerus pela. Next base: position 1,274,593 of record WOFM01000512.1, read on the forward strand.
AAGTTCCTAAGTAGATGTAGATGTGAGTTTGAAACAGCACAAGACTGAATCTCCTGTGGCTTTTCATTGGGGATATATTTTTTAATTTAAATTTTAATAAGGATTTTCAATGCTTTTTCAGCCTCAAAAACACCTTTTTTTTTTTTTTTTTAAAAATTACTTGCGGCCAATCTTATTTTAACAGGATACTAAGTGAAGAAAGACATCAGTATCTTATTACATAAACTGTTAGCAAGAATCTGGATTGATCTCAAGCGGTGTCAATACTCAATAGACTTTAATCTTTGTATCCACATTTGTACACTCATGGTGGGACATGGTCGTCTCTTTTCTATGTGATTTTAAGCAGTATTTCGCCAGAAAATCTATTATCTCTTTGATGTTCGGTAGACGTCTCCATTTCTTAATAGCTCCTTTTTCGCTATGGCCTGATCAAAGGTACCCAACCTATCGAATCATTTCCTCTTCCTCCGACCAGTACTAAAAGTCAAAAGTTTCAATAACAGTTACCGCACAAATTCTCCGCTGAAAAAATTTATGTTATTTTGTCTAATATTTAGAGAAGGAACACACGCAGGTCTGCCCGTATGCCCCCGTACACTATTCTTTACGCCACACAGAGGCATTCGAAGGCTCATAATTAACCCATCGAAACGCAGCTATGCCGATTATTTGTTCGATGGAATGTTCGACACATAACGCCCACAATGAGGGCGCAGTTAAGGTGTTGAGGAAGCGATACGATCGCCACCCTCTGCGCGTACAGATTCTCCCTCACGTCGTCGTATATTAGGACTAAAACAATCTTGAGCAATATTCGAGGATTATGTCCATCTATAGATATAATATGTATATACGATGCACACATCGTATCGACATAATATATGAAGGCAAGAGAGAAAGTGAGAAGGATAACGGACAAGAAAAACAGAATAGAATAAGAAAAAGAGAGACCAACAAAAAAAAAAGGGTCGCTGGTCATACTCTTCGGATACATATATATATTTATATATATATATATATAACAATTCTCTAAACTGTTATCTGCGCGTGTGTATGTATCCCTAATAACATAACTTTCGGCGAACTTACAACCAATATGTTGGCATTCATAAATCATTGTTAAAAGACGACTTTAAACTTACGGCACCCACACACACACACACACACACGCACACACACACACACACACACACACACGAAACATCCCTCGTCCCCTGAAGCGTTAAAGCGTCCCCGTCGTTGAGTAACGAAATATTACGTCATTTATATGGAAATGTAACGTCATATCGAAGATATGAATGAAAAATTGAAGGCTTTGACCCTTGCTCATATAACTTCTCCGACATTCGCGACGCTGTAGACGTGTATTTCCCAAAAAATAAAGCTCCTCTTTATTAGAGCTCTCGTTGCAATTTTCTCTGCTCCTTTTTTCGTTTTTTCCGATTGTTTGTTTCCGTCGACGAGACGAAAGTTACAAAAATTTTTTGCAAAAATTATTAAAAAACGCAGGAGAAAGAAAAAGAGACGACGAGTCCCCCATAACCAGCCAAAACAAACGAATGGCCGACGTCAAAAGTGAATTCCGAATGGTCAGTGACGAACAAATGAGCACGCGAATGTAATTCGACATTATCGAAAATCTTGGATTAGTACCACGAAGTTTGAATTGATTTTCTTCGTTCCACGTTCTTTGGGCAGTTTATTCTCAGAGGTGGAGAGGAGTGGGAGTAGTATTATTTTCTTTTTTCCGTCATCATTGTTTCAGGATCATTTCGTGATATTTACCTTCCTTGTCGCGTGCGTAAAGACCAGAAGGTATGGCATATCGGAGTGGTAGAAACTGACGTTGAGAAAGAGAGCCGGCGCAGTTGTCTTTGTATAAAAACATTTTGTCAAAAATTTTCAACCTATTCTACCCAGCCTCTTGATTTACTGCATTACTTGCGTGTTCAAGTTTAACGTTGAGAAAAAAAATGAAACCAACTCTACATCGGACACAATATAATAGGCCTAACAGAAGAGAATAATTTTTGAACCATTTTTTAATGCAACAATTTTTTCAAGTTGTTGTTGACAACTGAAAAAGTTTTGTTTTTACTTGCAGACAAATTTCATTGCAAGGGGATGGTTTTAGTTAGAAACAAACATTCTACGATGGGTAAATAGTCAAAGCATAGAGCCCAGCAGAAAGTTTCAAAGTCGCGAAAATTTCCTGACGAAAATTACCTACTTCGAATTAAAAAAGAATCAAATGTCGCCCGGGTACTGAAATCTAAAAAACAATTTCAAACAAAAATTAGCTACTTGTTTGAAGTAAATTCTACTAAAAACTAATTTGCTTGATATGAGCCGAATAATATCCTATCAGCTTAATACTTTATCCCAATGAGGTACAGCATAGAGGCACACAACTGGTATGAAACCAAATTCTTTATATCTACAAGTGTTTTAGAAGTTTTTATTTCGAATAAAATTTTTTACTAATCGAGGAGAGGGGAACGAGTGAATCGAAAACGTAAAATAAAAAACAATCCTGGTCCCAGGTAAAACTTTCTCCATGAGATCAATTTCAGTTAGTAGCAGATTTTCTTTCTTCTTGTATACCGAAGACAACTATAGAATACGAGCACATCAAACCCGTCATTTTGTCCCTTTTCTATTTTTATGGTTCATGGGTCCCCTTTGTTTCAAGAGTATAATTTCCGATCGCAAAAGAGTTTAGTTGAACAAATAATTACCAGTTCTGCAAAAAAACGCGAATTTTCTTCAGTTTTTAATGTATTTTTAGATGAAAATTTGTTATTCTTCATTGGAAGAACGGTGGAACATCGTGTTACTTTTTTTATCAATATTTCTGCAAAATCACTATCTTAATATTTATGGAGACGTACTCAGACCACTGAAGAAAATATGAATATTTTGCGGCAAATTTACACATCTTAGACCAATTTTTGTTCAAACTGGTTTAGGAACAAAATGGCCGGTTTGGTATGCCTGTATTTTATAGTCCCCTAGTATACCTTCTGTGGCGACTTCCAATCGATGGTGAACGAGTGTGCTTCACACTTTCTAATCATCTGTGTGGCCAGTCCTCACATATGTGGGAACAAACGATCGTTTGGTACGAGTTGTAGCCCACCACTACAATCTAATTTTATTACTGCTTATTTGACACCTACACACGAGATCATAATTTGTAGTTGTAAGCCCGTTTGTCCTACACCTTCTATGAAATATCAAAAATAATTTGGGAATTAAAGCTTCAGCTAGGATCAAAATCAACAGGATATTCCATTATATGTATCATCATGTCTATAAATCAAACTTTTTGTTACAGGCAAATTAAAACTTTCAATAATTTTCGAATCAATGGTCAGACTGGAATCAAAATTAAAAATTAAAAATATGTTTTTTCACAGTTAATCAAAAAACATAACTTTAATTTTATGACTATTGCTCGAGATGGGAAGAGTAAGGAGCCTTATATTTTCAAAAATAAAAAATAAAAAACTAATCGATTAAATTTACATTGTTAGATCTATTTTTGAATCAAATTTAATTTCCACTGAAAGAAAATTGCACATTTGCAACCGTTATCTTATAAAGGAAAACTGCTCAGTGCTGACGTTTGTTTACCAAACATCCACGAATTTCACGACTCCTGGATAATTAATAGAATACAGGTACTGGTTCATGAGGCACTCGAGAAAATCATGTAATTTAGAGACGAATCAACTGCAAAAACTGCCATTTTGTTAATGGAAGATTTTAAAATTTTGGAACTGAAGTCCTATTGTTTCCACAGGTTTTTACACTATATAGAGAAATACGCCATTCAAATTCGGTATTTCAGTCGTAGATGAGTTAGATTTTCATGTTCAATAATTTATTTCGGTTATAAGAAGTGAAATCTGACCACGTGAGAACCATTTAGTTCATCCGTTTATTAACCATATCGTCTCTAAACACAGAACCTCACCACACACCGAAATTTTCCTCTAATCATGAGCAGAATTTATCGGTGGAGGACTCGTAGAGGAGTTTTCAGCAAGCATAAACCTTCCAAATATTAACGTAATTTATTAATTCGATGGGTTATTTTTGCCAGAAATACATTTTTATGTGTTCAGGAGGGGGTGGTAGTGTCGATCCCCGAATATCCCCACAACTACTCTACCGGAACGTATTGATTGAGAAATCTCTATTTGATTAGAAACAATTTTCTGGTAGCGTATCGCACTCTAACTTTTCTTATTTTTTCAACAAATCATTTTTCTCATGAACTCGGTCTTGTTGATGAAGAAATCGAATACCAAATCTCTGCGGTGGCCATTGAAATTATATAATCCATATATTACCGCTTTCCTACGACTTATTCGCTCAAAATGTGGGCGTATACTTTCAGTATGAAAGATCTATTAACAGATATTAAACGAATCAACGTTCCTATGTTTTACAGGCCATACAAAAATTTTGTTGGTCTTTATAATTATTATACACCCTCAGCAACAAATTGTGACTATGTACAATTTTTATAAATATTAATTATCGATAATCGCGCAAGGTTCCACCGTATAGAAGTCGAAAAGAATCATAAATCTTTATCTGACCGCGAAAACACCATTCATTCACAGCACGATACCAAAAAAAAAAAAAAAAAAATTAAAAAAACAAATAGTTAAGTTAAATTTAAAAAATATAATAATTCGCTAGAAGAAATAAAATATTCTTATTAAACGCAGATACATATGCCATCACCATTTCTTACTACAAGCTTAAAATTCGACACTTTAAATTGTTGTTAAGCCTTATTTGTTTGGGCGTAACTTCGAAAATTCAAACCAAGAATCTTCGCAGGAGAGTAAAAGAAGAACGAATGGTCTTGTATCCCACGGGGACAGACTACGACCCAAATTAACCGAGAGGGAATGCCAATAATCATGAAAATGGGGTCTCAATATAGGGTACTAGGACGTGCAGAAGACGCTACATACAAACTGCATTGCTTTCATTACTTTTTTCTTTCTTTTCATTTTTTTTGCTTTTTTTATGGTTTGTTTTTACGTCAATCGATACAAAAATAAAATATTCTACTCGAGTACTTTTCAGCAGATTTTTTATAGTCTCTTTGTTTTTTTTTTTTTTTTTTTTTTTTTTTTTAGAGGTTTTTCGTTATTAAATGTCACGAATGAATATAAGAGAATAAATCGAATTGATATACGCCTCTAATGTCCTTCGCTAGAAGTTTCATAATAATTTTTGGATCTTAGGTACTTTGAAAAGAAAATGAAAAGAAGAAAAAAGTTAAAAATACAAGAGCTACGAACATTTTTATTCGATCGGCTCGAAATTATTGAGTGCATCCACAAAAACTGTAGAAGAGATTGTTGAGTGAAGAAAGTACTTTTCAACCTTTCCAATTTTTAATTCCATTAAAATACGTTAGTGGGTAAAGCAGCACTTCGATGGAACAAAGTGTCGCCAATTTTCCTCATTTTTTAATCTAAGAACGAAAAAATATAAATAAAAATAAGTTTTTTCCAAAAAATAAAATTTGGTGCTTCGTAAAATTAATTTAATAAGGAAAAAAAATTATTTTTATTGAATTCCTATTTTGAGCTCTTTTTATTTTTCAGAAATTAAAAAGTGTAATTCGAAATTCTCCACAACGTAGATTTTAATAGTATGGTGTTCTCATGAAAAGAAAATTCTTTTTTGATAATAAGAAAAGCATAGAAAAAAGTTTTTTGGCTGATACAATAACTTTGAAATCACTGGATAAATCATCAAATCTTCATATCTTCGTTCAAATCTATACAGGCACAAAGAACTGTTGACGCATAGGCGGTTATTCAAGAAACTCGTTGGAGGTATAAGTGAAATAATTTTTTTGACCTGCTCGCAATGTTTTGGTTTGATCGAATTTCTGGAGATGGCAAACGATTTTTTTTCTCTCAATCCATTGGCAATTTAACTCAAATAATATTATTTAATAACAACAACTTGACAAACTAAGAATGAACAGGTTACAGAACAAAATTCCCTCCTATGACTGATAAGAAACTTATTGGTAAAATATAGAACCAAAGCTAACTGTATTATCAGGCTGTGAACTTAAAATCACAACGTCGCAGAAATTGATATATAAATCTTTTAGGGTTAATTTTTAAATTTCTTATTTCTTTAAATGTAATTTGTCATAAATTTGTGATCATTTTGATTATTTTTTCTCTAGTTATGATTGAATTAGAGCTAAGATATTGACTGAAAACTGTGGTGAGGAATTGATTTTCACTCTACTTTATGACTTGATGAGTAAAGTTGGCTTTGGAAAAGCCAAAGCAAACGTCATTTATCAAGCCATGAAGTGAAAATTGCAATGTTGCAAACTGATATATGAGGGACCTATTTTTGACAGAACTAGAGTTTTTAAAATTAGTTTTCAAATTCTTGATACCAAAAAATTTAATTCATCATATATTTCTGATCATTCATTTTTTCTCAAGTTATGCTTGATTATGTGATAAACAGGTGAAGCTGTTGAGGAACCAATTTTCACTCCACTTCATGGCTTAATAAGTGAAATTAGCTTTGGAAGAACTAATCAATAATCATTCAGCAATCTTAGGTGTGATTTATTTCCCACCTGGTATCGACCCAAGTCAACAGAAAGGGGTGTTGTTTCACTTTTGCAAGATGAATGCACTAATTTAAAAATGAAAACAATTCAAATTTAGCAGAATAGCTTCTCTCAGTGTAACCCCAGGGTTGGTTTTCTTTCTTTTTAAAATTAAATAAACTTACTGTTGAATGTTTCGGTATGCAACATTTGTCTAATTATTTCGATGGAGCATGCTGCACAAGGATTATCTTGGAGAATGAAAAAGGAAGACTAAAGGTTATTTTTTTGAAAAATTTCTCAGGGTGTTTAAGATGCATTCACAGGGGTGCATTACACTTCTTACAGTCTAGAAAAATCTGCATACGAGTGTTGACAAAAATGTGGAAAGTCTACATGGGAAAGCGGGTATTGTTGAGATGTATGTTTCTGAGCATGTGCTGGCTCCAGGATTTGCATCAAAATGTTTTTCAAGACAAAAAATTTCAAGAAAAAAAATTTAACATTATGACCTGATATTTTCGCATCACAGTTTCCCTTTTCCCGATAGACTCTAAAAGAAGCATAATTTTATTGTGGATGTATGACCTTAAATACTTTGAACTCAAAGATTATAATTTTGGTTTAAAATTTGTAATTTTATTATATTTGTTCAGGTATCCCAACGTTTTGTATGGTAGTCTTTCAAAAATGCACAACTGAAACATTCTGTACGATTCATCCTTGTTGTGCGAGTCACTTTTAGAATAAACAGCCAACTAGCATATTTGAACAACTAGTTTACTTAAAGAAAAAGGCCTTTTTCTAAATTTTTATTGCATGGTGGGAAGCAAGGTTAGGTTTTTTAGCATTGAAAATGCTTCTCAAGTCAGTATGTGAAAAAATGTTCTCCATCCAATTTTTGCCAATTTTTTATGTGTGAATTGTAAAAGAAAGGGTAGATAACGATGGTAAAAAAAAAAAGTGGAAGGAGAATATTGTACTGAAAAATAAAGTGGAGGTGATAACATTGTTTCGTTGTTTATAGAAAAAATACGAAAATAAAAGAAAATGATATGTGAACTCTTCAATTTTTTTTTAAATTTTTATTCACTTTCAATGCCCTCTTCTCAATCTTACCCAATGTGAAATTCGAGAATATTTTTTTTGAATATGAAAAGGGCATTTCTCCATGCCTTTACAGTAAAGCAAGAGTAAAATGAGGAGGGGTGTTTTCTTAAATTTGAAAAATACATATTTTTATGCTTTTATTGAATAGTGAGAGAAGAGGTGAGGTAAACTCAACATTCAACACCTGACTTTGGCCTTCGGCATACTGACAATATGCAAGCATACAAAGTATCCATAAGTTAGGTTAAAAACGAGTTTTTAAAATATACGCTTTTATTTTATACAATTTGAAATTAGCTTTGTTTGTTTAGAACGGATTTCGCGGCGCAATTCTGTAAATATCAAAACGTAACACTCTTTAACTGCCCTGATATTTACAGAATAGCACCGAATCATAATTGATAACAACAAACTCGATAAAAGCGATCCCAGTGGTCTAGTACCAAATTATGTCATATTTCCTTGCGTTAGTAACTGCAATAATAGCGTATAAAAAGGACTTTTAACCACAAAAAGTGTGAGGGAACCCAGTGATCATAGATTTATTCGAAATATTCGAGTTGCATGTGAGTAGTATTGAGAGACGAACACAAAATTAAAATTCTCTCATACAGAAAATGACGGAATTCTATCTCGAACAGCTTATAATATAAGATAATTCTGCTCTAATCATCTCATTCACGTACGTATCGAAACAGAAATTTCATAAAAATTCTGAATTTTGTCAATTAATTTTTCTCTTCTTCAAATTTGGTAACATTTTTCCCAACATAGCCTGGGCTAATTCATTCTTGAGCAGCTCAATAACAACCGGATTAAGAGACAGGAATTCTTCCGGATTATATCCGACAAATGGTAAGATGAGATTTTCGGATAACATCACCTAATTGATATATTTCAGTTATCTTAGATTGACGTAAGCTATAATATAAAACTCTCTAAAACGATATCAAAACTAAAAATTTATTGAGGGTTGATTAATTCACCAATGTATTAATGTTACAGGACGGTTATGAACATGTGAAACAATGTTATACTTAGCGTAATCATCACAGACTTTTTGTTTTTCATTTTCCTCGATATCTAAGTATTCCACCAATAAAAAATATTACCATTTTCTATCTTGAATAGATTTTCGCTGTTTTTCAAAAGAAAAAAATAAATAAAACTGCTATTTAAAACTTTGTAGCTATAATAGACCTAACTTTTTTTCTTCATTCAATCTATCAGTATAAAGCCAAAAAATTTTCAAATTTTATTTTGCAAATAAAAATAAAAACAGAGGCCTACGTTACATGGCTGGTAATATCATAAAACTATAGAACTTATTTCACAGCCTACTTTTTCACTTTGCAATACATGAGTGACCGGCATCTTGCACAAACATCGGGGTTTTTTTTGCACTTGTATCTCAAATGATGATTAAGTATTATACGATAGGTAAAATTTTGTTCTTGATGAATAAATGTCTTTTCTTTCCTTATTCTTATTTGTCGTTTCTTTCTTCCACTTCTTCTGCATCTTCTACTGAAAATTCTTTTCACAAACGCATATTTTGCCCACAACGTTAATAATTACCTGAAACGTTCTACGCTAATCATACGCATCCAGCAGACAGATGGCGGGAAAAAGTGCGTAATTTTATTTCAATAATTTCGCTATCCAAAAACATACAAATGCAGTATGTAAGTAAACTTCAGACTCCTTTTAATTTATTAATAGGCTGACGGAAGCGAGGAAAAACAAATATTCAATAAACGGAAATCGCAGACTTCGTTCATTGATGTAAAGATATTTCGTAAGTAAATCTGTTCGAATATCATTGCTCTCAAAACGGAATAAGCAATCAATTTGGGAGATCCATTAATCAATATAATACCATATACAGCCCAAGCTGTAATGCTATTAGTTCTGACAGAAATAAATTTCATAATTAATTTAATAAGATAGTATTCCAATTAAATAATGAAGAGACGAGGTCCAGAAAACAACACCAGTTATTATAATGCGGGTATAAGACTACGATTTAAAGAAAATTTGAAGGACTAATGATAATATTCATAAACGAAATCGGAAATAAAGGGATAGAGGTAAGATCAATTTTTTCTGATCTGAGTTTCAAATTTTGTCTCCAAGTTTTGGGTATACACATAGCTGTAGTGCTACACTTGAAACCAGTTGACAGTTTTACAATACAGAGTTAAAATTAGATTAATTTGACTTTAGCTCATATGATCTCATGTCGGCTACGAGAAGTATTTGAGTTGAATCGTCTAAAATGTAGAGGTTAAAGTTAAATATCTACAGTAAAACTGTACCTTAAAGTTTTAGTCCTCGATCAGGGGGGCTACTGCACAAGCGTTAAAATCATTTATACTTTTGAAGCTGACTTTAATTTGGTGCATCGTCACGCGAGAGTGGAATAGCCTCTTTGTACACAAGTTTAACTTCAAGGGTAGCACGTTTTTTTAACACAGCCATTGTATGCATATATTTACAATCATAATTTAGACTGAATCACGACCTCTTCCTCTCCTGAGTTATAATCAAAAAACTTAGACAAGAAACTTAGAGAGGAGGCTGAGAAAATATGACATAGGTATCTACAAATGACAAAAATTTACGAAAACATTAGAATTACATAGTGTTTCCTAATAGGAGATTGTTTCGTCATTGATATTTATTTTAATTTTATTTTCAAAAATTTTAAATAAATTAAAATTAAAAATAAAATTATTATTTTCAATTGAATGCGTATTAAATAAATTCGTTTTTTTATTTAGGTTTTAATATTAATTTTATTTATTTAGTTATTTTGTTTGTTTTTCTATGATTTTTTTAGTTTTAAGAGTTGATGTATTTACTTTATTATTATTATTTTGAGATGTACATTCAGCAGATTTACAAGCGAAAAACAACAAATAGCCATCAATAATGGTAAAAATTTTGTAAGTAAGGCAAAACTAAGACTAAAATTTGACTTCGCAATTCTACGATCAAAATCAAAACTAAGAGTATTGGTTAAATTTGTGGCCAAAATTACCAAAGTCTCAGTCTACGTTTAGTTTTTGCTCAGTATATCATTAAGAAGCGAGCAAAACATTTTTGCTCAAAATCATTTATTAAATGCATAACATTCTAGCTTTTTGCAGGCAAAAAATATTTTCTAATCCATTCCATTTGGTCCGGAAATTGAATGATCTTTTAGTAATTTTATTTTTGAGTAAGATTCAAACATGATTAATTTTTATAAGTTTTTATTTTACTCACTTCTGCGATTTTAAAATATACCAATACTGCAGCCAACTTTCCGCAACGAAATAATGTTTATTTCGCATGAAGCTAAAGCCAAAAAAAAAACCTTATCTTTTAAAAACTTGTTTTTAACCTAAACTTATTATTACATGACCTCCGTCTTCGAAATCCCAGAAAAAATGTAAATTAATTTTTATTTCTCGGGATACTAATTTAAGCATTTTCCTCATCAAGTAATAGGTATCATTATTTTTAAACTGTAAAACATTATTCAGTTATAGAAGATGTTCTTGACCCTAAATGATGGAAGAAACTTAAAATAGATGAAAATCAATTAAATTTGATAATAAACATTATTTTGTTGCGGAAGGTTGGCTGCAGTATTGATATATTTTAAAATCGCAGTATACTCTGCAGTGAGTAGAATAAAAGCTTATAATAAATAGAAATTACGATATTGTGAACGTTCGTGACAGATTTTTTAAGATTTTTGAGTCGATTTGTTTTGCTTATGACCTTCCTATTCGTAATAATTAGTACTTCATACAGTACGCAAACATAACTACGATAAATGAATCAGAACTTTGCAAAGAATTTTTTAGTTTTTCAACCATCGTCTTGATGAATATACGACTGCTGAATAGAGAAAAACCGAGTATGATATTATTCGAAAAACTTCGAAAATAATGTCATTATGAATTTCAGCGAAATTATAATTAATGAAATTCACTAAACTTACTGAGATTTACAGTCAATAGAAAATAAACTGTCTTCATTCCCACGATGGCTGCGTAATATTTTAGCAGGACTTTATAAGCTTTACTTACCTGAAACAAAAATAAAATAATTTTTTTTAATGTTTGAAAAGTAAATAAAAATACTCGTATACAAATTTTGGAACATTAGTTAATCTATACTTCTCTTAAATTGAATTAAAAATATCGTCTTCGATAGACTAGCTCCTCTTGGTAAGGCCAATACCTAATTCTTTTTTTATAGATCAAGAAAAAAAAATAAAAAAAATAGGAACTCAGAAAATTTTTCATTTGTTGAAATTATAAACAATTACAACACCCAGCTAACTCTGTTGTTACTTTCTCTACTTGTACAAGATAACCTCATCGTAACCCCAAAGCTGTCGATTTATTCTACCTATTATTAAATACGTTCATATCTACAGTATCGCTTAGTTTTTTTTTTTTTTTTTCTCCCAGACCTTTGGTATTTATTTATTATACTGACTTTTTATTCGTTTGTATTTAATGTAAAAACACCAACGATTTCTCAAGTTTCGTTGAATTAACCCAAAGGAAGGATAATTAATACAACAACTTCTCGCTGACATTAATTAGAAGTATATAAGATAGTAGAGATATAAAAATACCATGAGTACGGTAATGACCATCGTAGAGTTTGCGAACTGCCATACAATGACGACACCGTATTGAAAAAACTGTTTCGTTCACATCGGCTGACTGTACGTATGTTCGCATTCAGAATTCAGATTTAATTATTAAAATGAATGAATTTTGAAAAAATGAAGCTCGTTTAAGTACTGTAGATTTATCTCAATAAAATAAAATAAAACCGATCGAATTTTTCGTAAAACTTTAATAACTAATTAAAAATCATTGAAAAAATGTCATTTCAATCGAATTTATTTGCAATACAATTTATTTTTGGCATATTTTTCAGTGACTATAATATTTTTTACACTATTTGGACCTGTAACATTATCGAAGAACTGTTCTATCGTACTAAACGTACCTCTTCCCTTTAATATTTGAAATCAAGGGAAAAAAAAATAAACCTACTTTATGATGCTTGACACTTGACTCGGTCCTTAATTGGGATTTCATTTAAGACGGGAAGATTCTTGAAAATAGGTTAAATATCAGTCATATGAAGTAAAAATTGAATACGAATAAAGAATAATTTTTCGTCAAGTTTCAAAGTCCATTTATGTCAAATTTTTGAAAAATTATTAATTCATAAAAGTAATCAAGTTTTCCATTTTTATTTACTATTATAATTCAAAGCTGAGAACTATGAGGCAAAAAAGAGCTACACGCAAAGTTCTAGGTCAGGATAAATTTTGCTCATAATTCTCAATTCAATCCTAACCGCAGGGTTTTAATTTTGTTCGGGTTCAACGAAATGACGAAAACTCAAAAAATTAAAATCTCAAATGGAACAATTTAAAGAATTTTCTGAGAACAATAGTGCAACATTTCTCTGAATCGAACAGTCAGCCAAGATACTAGAAGTTCCGCATATTTTGTCCACATAGAACAGAAACAGATTTCATTATTTTCAGATATCTGTCTCGAGAGTTATTTTCTCCTATCTCTACATTACTTATAAAACAAATTCGCTTTCCAAAAATGGTCATATTCCAAGAAAAACAAAACACAAATTCTGCTTTCAAAAAAAAAAAAACAAAAAAAAAAACAAAAAAAAACTAGGTCATGTAGTCTTTATCGATCACTACGAGTGCTGAACTGCTACAAAATTCAGTGAAGCTCATACCGTAGAATTGCACTCTAGCGAGAGAGAAAAAAACGATGTGAACGTTTAGCCGTGGAGGTTTAAGGGTGGAGGGTGTAAATTTGCACGTGTGAAACAATTTCACTATTCGTAACGTATAAGGGGGTTCCAAAACGAAAACTATGATGCTGGGGGGTCGAAATAGCTGCGCGAGGAAAATAGTGTGCGTGTGCGTGCCGAAGGCATTGGCATCGTTTTTATTGCGATTGCGTCTGCTCAATTATAAAAAAAAAAAAAAAGCGTCGGGACGCCTTTCGAAGCGTGCGCCCTTATTTTACCTGAATTTTGGTACAGTCGGTACCCGGCCGGCTCTGCCCACCAATTAGAGAAGCACGGGGTTGATTCCCCCAATACGTGATCCGCATACCGAACCAATGGAAAAGCCGCATTAAAAATATTCGGACGTGACCAGCTGATAAGACGCTTTTCCACCCCCGCGAGGCCGCTTGCGTCACCAGGTAGCATTTGCTAAACTTTCTTTCCAGCAAAATTTTTCTCTTTGTTTGAACTGTTTTTATTTTATTTTATTTTTTTCTCAAAAGTGTATATTTTTTCGTCTTCGCCTTTTTTTTTTTTTTTTTTTTTTTTTGGTTTCATTATCTTTTTATTTCATCCACACATTGCGAATGCCACTGAAGAAAATAATTATTGCGACGTCTGCAACGGGTCACTAAATCTTTCAACAAACGTTATTTGACGGACAATTTTTGTGGTTGAAAGTTTTAAGTTTAATTGACTATTAATGCGATTTAAAAACAAAAGAAAAAAAAAACGCATTAGCATGCTTATGCACTTTAAGGGTGAGAAGGTGCAAAAAGCGTGTCATGTAATGATTACCCATAAATCTCGAGTACGGCAAAACTCCTCTGGAATAGGAAGTTTATGCAATTCCAATACTCACGTAGCAATAAATTTCCGAGTATGTTTTTTTCTACTTAATCAATCTTTTATTCTTTTTTTTAATTATAATAACTTATTTTTAAAGAATCTTGGGCCCAGATTTGAATATCCAAAATACCCATTCTATTCTCATTATTCATAAATTGTTGGATTCTACCTGAAGATCGCAATCCAGGCACAAGAATTTCTTTTTAATTTATAATTCACCTTCTTCATCTTTCTTTTATCACTTTTGTATTAACTTAATTACCTTTCTATTCAGACCAAATCTTGGAATCAGTTTTTCACCCAATTCCCATTCAGCGACCTGAAATTTTATACAATTGTGTATATTTGATGACAATCCTAAGTAAGTAATAATGGTAAAGAGAATTTGCTTTTTTTTTTTTTTTTTTTTTTTTTTTAAATGCTCAAGCATTTGAGCATTTGCTTAACAAATGCTTGAAAAATAAATTCTTAACATTTAAAGCACATGCTCAATAAGGAGTATATGTTTTAAAATGAGCAAATGCTCGAGAACTTATGACAATTTTCAATAGTTCTGGTTTCTGGCCTAAACAAATGAATAATAAGTTTACGAAAAATCAATTTCAAAATACAAATTTATTATAAGTGTAGGTTTTGTCGGCTCGGGGAATCGAACCTGGGACCTACATATTTGCCAGCTAAAAGCGGTGAACTTAACCGCACGGCCATCTCACCGCCGACTATAACTGGCGAATGTATTTTATATTAGACAGGGTATGGTGGTTCCCACACACTTCCCCCTAGAGAGACTCAACACGAGTTGAACGACATTAGATGCTGTGGGAGGTTGGGCTGAATCAGAAACGCCTCTTATACCTATACACACAGGCTTATACTACCTATACGGGTTCTATTTCCACTATATAGGGCGCCATCTATCGGCGACTCAAGTTAGGAAGGAGAGTTGTGAGTTCCACCATGCACCACTAGGGTGCGTGCGTGTCCAGCACACGTCAAGGGTCACCAGATGTAGGTTTTGTCGGCTTGGGGAATCGAACCTGGGACCTACATATTTTCCAGCTAAAAGCGGCGAACTTGACCACACGGCCATCTCACCGCCGACTATAACTGGCGAATGTATTTTATATTAGCTACATTTTGTTTCCGAATGAGTACACTATCCAATGAATATCCATAAAGTCTAAATTTTATTTTCGCTTAACAACTTACGGAACATTTGTAGCAACTTGCGAGTCAAGATAAAACAATGAAGTACTGAACGTTATATTATTCACTATTTGTTTATTCACCAAGGATGTACAAGCAACTAACTCGTAGTTGTATTCACATAGAAAAGTATTATTATTTGTCAGGTAACATATATACATATATAGAGAGATAAGTTACGGCTATACATTTTACACATTTTATATACGAGTGGGGACACATTCAGACTGACGAAGCATATAATTATTGCGACTTACAAGTTTGCAACTGATTATGTCTTGTTTTAAGAGGCAATATTAAAAACACTCTTGCATGCTGAGCAAATGCTGAGTATGCTTGAGCCAATATTAAATACCTGAGCATTTTAAGTATGAGCATGTGCTGAGCAAATGCCTGAATATACTCAATATTTGCTCATCAATAATAAATACTCGACCATTTAATACCATTCCTACTTAGGTATGCGAAGTTTCAAATTGATTGAGCCATGCCTAGTGGGCCAAAATTTGATTAAAAGTTTCTATGAAATAATATAATATTATTCTGTATTGCATTTATATATTTCTCGCGTATAAACAGACATCAAAATGAAAGAAGGAAAAAAAAAAAAAAACCTGGAGAAAGAACTAGGTTAACCAGACAAAACAAATACGGTTTTAAAGACAAGTACACATCTGTATCATTTTGCCATATAACATATCATCGTTCCATCTCGATATGCTTGAGACTGTAACCTCATACCATATCAAAAAATGATACATTGATACGGTACAATCATTTTTCGTTCAGTGTTGGCATCTGCCATCACATCAAAAGGCGCTACCTGAGTTTGCAAAATTTTCAAAAGAATCTGAAGATACAATACAAAACCAGAAAATCCCTTACAAAATGAGAGGTGAATCATCTGTACACATCGTATCACGATACGCACCAACGATATAACACGGCAGAATGATACTAATGTGTACCTGCCTTAATAAACACAAAAAACACAGGTAGTCAGTTATATTTTCATCTTTTATGTGGTTGAACTCATGCCATATCATCATAGGAAGAGAGGTTTGTTAAAACAATATGATTTAAAATTACTAGATAGTGTACAGAGACTAAGAATAGTAAAATAAAATATATAATAAAAAAACTTAAAAATTACCCTTTTATTTAAAATGCACAAAAAAATATGAAATAATTTCTAATGTTTCCACGATGCTAAAATTTGAAGATTTTTGCGAATGATGGGAATAAAAATGTGGGGCGCTCAAAACAAATGACAACCGAGTAGGTACGTTACACAATCAATGACTTCTTGACTTAGGTACTCATCAGTTCGTCACTACTGTAACCTGATAATACTTTGTTGATAAGACGTACTTAAATATTTTAAAATATTTCTCTAAGCGCCACACACTTTTAGTTCTATCATTCACTAAATTCTTAATCCAGTTTCAGCATCACGGAAACATTAAAAATCATTTTCTATTTTTTGGCGCATTTTAAATGAAATTGTGGTTTTCGAAAGTTTTTTCAACGTATATTTTAACCTTTGTAGGTGTTAACGAAACCACAAGGACAAGATGCTACGCGAGTTTTTAATTTATTATCGAGCCAAAAGAGTTCCGTTGAAAAATTTATACGATCTCTATTTTGGCTGAATCGAAAATATACGTATCTCATAGGTAAGGTGGAGTAAAAAATCACTCGTTCATAATTTTTTGAAGAATAATGTGCGTACACGAACAAGTTTTTTTTTTTTTTTTTTTTCTTTTCAAACAGTTAACGCCTCAATACCCACCGAAAGACGAAGTATTGATAAGATGTATACCTGTAATCGAAAAGTTAAAAAATACGCATTCGACTGACAGATACACGCAGTGGTACCGTACACCTTTTCAAATAACATTTTCTTCTTTTGCTGTTACAAACTGATACTCGTGATTTTTAAATTAAAAATAGAAAGGCTTATTATACCACGCGTAGTACACGCGTCCAAATACACAATTTTCTAAAATAAAATTACATTTTTCCAGTGTTCCCACGACTTACCTATAGTATGTGGTCGTATCTCTTTCCTCGCAGTTAAACCTAAACAGCCCAAGGGGGTCAAATAACTTGACCCCATAGGCAGGTTTTTCGGATCCACCCAAACAACAAAACAACTTTACATCATCATCAATGAATGCGCCACAAGAAAATGTGATTTGTTCCACTTGTTTTTTCCCACCTCTCTTCCCTTATTGAACTACTAATTACCGTCTTTTAATCTTTAATTTTATTCTTAATTTACTCGGTTTCCAAATTTATACACATAAAGGTTAAACGTTGTTTTTTTTTTTTGTTTTTTTCGCTTTCTTCTTAATTCAACTAACTAGTGAACCAAATTTTAAACCCACTATATATTAAGGAGATGCGGTTTTTTTTTTTTTTTTTATTTTTTTTTTTCAGAGGAGATTGAAAGAGGATATACTGCATATTTGACCGAAGATTAGAAAAAATATTTCAAATCTCGAAATAATTTACTTTCATTCAAATTCTTTCTAAACTTTTTACGACTTTTTCCAGCCTTTTCCAAATAATGGCCACTTCGGTTACTTTTCATCCATTCTTATCACTAGTTTTCAATCATATCAAACTTATCATTTTTTCATCGCTGCTTTTGTTGTTCCAATTTCTTTTTTCCGGTTTCAGCGTCTATAATAAACCGAAATCCTTACAAAAAAAAAAAAAAATTGAAGAAAAAATTGCAAAAATTGCCTGAACTTTTTTATCGAAAAAATGTCGAATGTGAAATACGATAATTTAACAGATTTGTAATTTTTCTCAGGCAAAATTGGCGCCAGCTCAACCGGGTATTCTGAGCCCACTATACCTTTCTTCCTTGACGGCGCTGTAACAACGATGGTGGACCATTCTGTTCGGGTAGACTTTTTAGAAAAAATCTAAGGAAGAGGTTAAGAATATTTTTTAAGAAAACCATATAGGCAGATATCGCCTTTCTGAACGGAGGCAATGAATTTGGAAAGCGGATTTCATTTTAAATTTTGTGGAAAGAGTGGCGTTTTTGAAAAAGATATACCTAACACCTTGATTCAAGCGAGTTTCACTAAACTCTTTTCGAATAATTACAACATTTCTAAAAATAACACCTTTTCGATTTGTTAAAACGACTGACCGTAATTTTTGAGTAAAGAAAAATTCAGCTATTAGAAAAAAAAAAAAAAAAAACTAACAAAAAAAAACTAACTACAAAAAAGTAACAAAAATTGTGCATTTCAAAAAGCTCGCGTGTCACAAAGAACAAGCTGCGAGTACCTACGGAAAAATGAAGAATGTTCTAGCTAACGTTAGCTCTGTACCTACCTATAGCTTACTAACGTTAGAGTAAAAAAAAAAAAAAAAATCTGCGAGTCATAATAATTGATGCGAATTTTAGAATCCACTTTAAACGTAAACCCAGTAAAATTAAATTTTTTCTAAATTTAAACGATAACTTTTTCTTGAAAACCGTCTCTCACGACAACATGACGTCATCAAAGAGACCGACTGACCTTTCTCGGTGCTGGATAAGACACAAGCGTATACTAGCCCATTTTAGTGGTGAGAAAACCAGGTAAAATATTAGGTAGACTTATTCGGTAATCTAAGCAGAAACTTTTTTTCGTATTCTTTCGACACTTAATTGCAAGTACTATGTATAACGTGCTCGTTAAATACGTTTAATGAAATTAATCATCTGCGACAAAATCAGCCGAATGCTTTCGAGAACGGTCCGCAAATATTTCTGTTAAGTCTGCGTATCCACGAGCAGGTACTCGCTGTACATTTACGTTAACTTAAAACAGGTTTCAGAAGTTTAGAGGAGGCTCGTCTAAACGTTTTTAGTTTCTGCTAAATAATACGAAGGCGGTAAACGGTCCGACAGAATTCGCGTTGGCTTTCACGAGATGTCCATTTTTAACTTAACTTTCCGCCAACCAAAAGGATTAGTAAAAACGGGAGCTATTAGCAAAAAAAAAAAAAAAATTTCTCATTCTTATACCTCGCCAACACTAAGGTGTCACCACCATACATGTTTTCACTGAGAGGAGGAACAGAATTTATCTTTTACACTGGTTCATTTTCTCGCCGTTATAAATTTTTATTTTTCCAGCCTGGAGGCTGTACCAAGCGAGAATGGCGGCACATGTTCCGTCGGATTTCGACCCGAACCTTTAAACGTATGTATGTTTTACATTATTATAAATCGCTACAGAAAATTTTTATCTTTGAAAAGTCCTCTGCGGATGCTGTTATTTGTCTGTCAAACAAAATAGTATACGTATTAACGCTATTAATTGTGCGAAGAGGAAAATGAGGATTGAGGAAGAACTTTTAGTCATTTTCATAGTGGACCACCTTTCACCTCCATAATGGTGACAAATTAGTACGAGTATTAAATAAGCCAAGTTGTTCTGATACAGGTAGGACTTCGTTCGAATTCAGTAGATCAGCATACAGGGTGAGGGCAACTGTCGTGGCACTGCGACATAACTTTAAATTCACTTAGGACTCGAGCTCGAGGGTTAGCTAGGACTGAGCTTTTTCTGAATAATTGAGTCGATTTTAAAAGCGAATTGTAAAAATATAGGTAATTTAAATTTTTGAAATTTTTTTGACCAATAAATTAATCAGTAAAATTTGCTCAATTTTGAGCAATAAGGTGGGTGGTATGATTGAAAAATATTTAATAAAAATGGTGTTCTGGCCATTTGCAAGAGAGCGAGTACTTGCTCTGCCCTTCATTTTCTTTTTTAGGTGCAACCACAAAATACAATTCTTACTGAGAGCCGAAAAGATTTAGGTTTCACTTTTGTTGGCGACAACGTTTAGATTTCAATGCGATATTTGTCGACCATTAGAAAACAAAAATTCGTCGAAGTAAGTAAACCGTACCTATCCATAAATTAATTTATGAAACGTGAACGTTTAATTAGCTTTTTCTTGGATTCCTTAAACTGTCAATTAAAAATTCAGGGAAGGACGATAGTATTTTAGTGGTGAGGTGTTACATTTTTTCGTATTACACTTACGACTCCTCTGTTTAGCCATGCCCAATTTTCTAAATTATTCAAGGATACGTAACGAGTCATTTCAGAATAAAGAAATAATTTTGGCGACATTCTTATTCTAATAAATTCAAGCTCACAATATTTGCGAAACTCTGAAGTAGGAATGATGACATCGCGAATTTCAAAGCTGAGAAATTCATCCTTACGACTCCCGTGACTTTCCAAAAATTTTTTCAAGATACGGGGTACCTCATTAAAAAATAAGGGGAAAAAATTAATTTTTTTAATAGAGTTGGCGGACGTCTACGTCCGTCGTTTTCACGTTGAAAATGGATGGGAAATTAAATTCGGTTAATATCTTTGCCAAGTTCCATTTTTCGTCGTTTGATAAGTCGATAAATCTTCCGATAGTCATGAATAGCTGAATCATGATTTGTACTGCATAAAAACAATACACAACTTGCGTCACAATTAACAAAGAAAATTTGGAAAAATAGGTTCCACGCAAAAAATAAAGAACCATAGTTTTTGTTTTCGACGAGTCATGGTATTTCCTGGTGTTTTGCTCTGTTATGAAATCTACGATTCTTTATTCTTAACGCAGGAAAATTCTCAAAGTATTTAAAAGTTCAAAGCCAGCTTTACTTATCAAGCCGTGAAGTGCAAATCGTAACGTTGCAAAAATTGATGACCAGGGGACCAGTTTTTAAAGTTTTTTCAAAATGAAAGTTTTAAGCTTGATTTTTAAATTTCTCATTCCTTAAAATATAATTCATCATGAAATTGAGATCATTTTCGTCGTTTTTCCTGTAGTTATGATCGAACTAAAGCTAATATAGTGAAACTGATAACTGTGGCGAGGAATCGATTTTCGCTCTACTTCATGGCTTGATAAGCAAAGTTGGCTTTGAAAGGTTACAAGTCTGATAAATAAAGATTTTACAATCACATAGTAACACTTTTCTATTTCTGAATTGTCAATTCCTACCTAAGTGATAGCGAATGAGATCTGAGTGGGCTAAGGTCCACTATACTGTCCAAAAACGTCTCGACTTAAAATTACTTTAAAAAGCATTATCAACACTACAGAGTTACCAAATTTTGGAAACACTGCAGTGTTACCAACTTTGGGAAACACTGAATTTTATATCGAAGGTCATAATATTTGTGTATCAAAAAAATGATAAGTTTGCAGAAAAAGATAACCTCTCAGTTTTCAAGCAAAGGAGGTGGGTAAACATAGACCATTTTTTGCCTATCGGCAGGTGTCTATTTTTATTTCTTTATTTTATACCTACTCTTATAGTAGGTATAATAGGACAGCAAACACAATGAAAAAAATTCACGGACTTCACCCATAATTAGGCAATAATCTTGGTCATTGAAAATGTTCAGCAACCACAATATAATGATAAATTGGTTTGGGGATTTCCAAGGATATTTCAAGTTTGAAATACGGGGTAGTTCTCTAACAAGTTCATCTGAACTAAACAATTCAATGACCTAAATAACCGAGACCTAGACTCTCAAAGTACTAGTTCGTGACCAATTCGAATTTTTAAAATGATAAGATAGGTTGGAGGAAACAATTCAGCAACCGCTACTGCTGGAAGTAGTCAAGTTTCAATTCGAATACTAACGTAACTGAACTAAAAGATAGTACATATCTCTGTTCTAGTGATAGGAATTTTAGCTCTTTCTTAAAGTTTAGTTCATTCGGTCTCAGTCATAAAAATATCTAGTTCAATGAATTAGTTCATCATGACCTAAATGATAAGAATGATAGTGAATGAAAAACTGTGAACAGAGATTTGTACCATCTTCTAGTTCAGTTACGTCAGTATTCGAAATGGAACTTGACTACTTCCAGCAGTAGCGGCTGCTTAATTGTTTCCTCCAACTTATCTTATCATTTTAAAAATTCGAATTGGTCATGAACTAGTTCTTTGAGAGTTTAGGTCTCGGTTATTTAGCTCATTGAATTGTTTAGTTCAAATGAACTGGTTAGTGAACTATCCACACATCACTACTCTGTTCACAATTTTTCATTCACTATCATTCTTATCATTTAGGTCACGATGAACTAATTCATTGAACTAGATATTTTTAAGACTGAAACCGAATGAACTAAACTTTAAGAAAGACCTAAAATTCCTATCACTGGTTTGAAATGTAGCAAAATTTAGGAATTTTAGGTATAGGTATTAAATATCTGGAAACCCCCTGCCTTCGGTGTCAGTGTCAGTCTATGTAGATATTTTCAATATAAAAAAAAAAAAAATTCATTCGACTATAACCTAAAATTCTAAGTGAATTTTATAGACTTGAACAAAATAGCAGAATCATTCGAATTTTTATGGGTTTATTCTAGATTCTACGTACTTGACCTTCGTCACTTCCGTCGTTTGTATTACTATTGGATCATCCTCCAACAACATCTTCAAAGGTTTTATCATACTCCAAACTTGGTCTTTTAGCTTCAATCGATCAATAACGTCAATATGTTAAAAACAACACATGCCTCATTGTCTCAATATGAGTTACTGAATGCCATTTCGAAAAATTTATATATTTTTTTTCTTTGAGTAGATATTCATAAAAGAACCCAATGAAAACGAAGTAATGTTATACTCATATGATAGCCTGGTGTAAAAATCATGATGGTTCTTCAGTTTTTCTAATTGAAAAAATTACAAATATTCTCGAAAAATATCAAAAATACCGAAAACATGTCAACCGGTCAAACTTTTGAATACACAATTACATGGTACTTACGTAAATATTCATAAAAGTTAGATGCAGGTAATAAGGCGCGAATGTTCGACTGTGAAGTATAGCAATAAAAAGTTCGTAATTTTTGTTTGCAGAGTGGCACAAGCGAAAAACGATACCTAGGTACTTATTTGACCACCGTATTTTTCATTTCAACAAAAACGGCTGGTGGCGATGCACCTGCGGCCATCGCACACCAGCAAACAAAAAATCATTTCTAATGTAGGTATATACATACCTGCTTATGTCAAACAAAGGTGGGGTGTGTCTTTCATAATTGTTCAGTCGCACGGAGACTGGTGTTCGAAGTCGAAAACGCCTCACCGTCGCATCTTATCAATTTTCATCAGTCAGCGCTAATTTTTACGTCTCTGTTTTACTGGTATCTGTGGCAAGTGTAGTCGTCTCACACATAAAAAAATGTAGAAATTACAAAAAAAAAAAAAATTCGCGACAATTTTTCAACGCAAACCATTAAGCCGACAACGTAATTTTTTTTTTTTTTTTTTTTTTTCATTTCAACGAACAACGATGTCAGCGCCAGAAAACGACTACTACTCGAGTTAATGGCAATTACTCTTTTACATTTTTCCGACTAGCACTTTACTTAATTCTTCAAGCTGTACACTTCTTTATCGCTGGAGCTG
Organism: Ericerus pela; assembly: GCA_011428145.1. Taxonomy (NCBI): domain Eukaryota; kingdom Metazoa; phylum Arthropoda; class Insecta; order Hemiptera; family Coccidae; genus Ericerus; species Ericerus pela. The sequence goes on from WOFM01000512.1 coordinate 1,298,685, forward strand.
GGTGAAGAAAATTACGCTTCTGGCAGATCGCACAGAAAACACCCTACGAATTTTGTCTTGTGATAACATTAAATGGTCAGTGATTTGCGTGTGGTCGTATAACATCGGAATTGTAACTTGTGCTGCTTTAAACTTCGAACGTAGCCGGTAACCACTTGTTAACCGGTAATGTGTGGTGCCAAACGATAACCAGTTGAGATAAAAGTAAGTTATAGTATAGAAAAAAAGAAAGAAAAAAAATAGTATCTATAAGGTACCTGGTACCTACTGATAACAGTAGCATATGTGTATGTACCACTTAAGAAGCTAATACAAAAATGTTGGAAATGCCGGTAAATCTTCTTTTCGTTTTTACACTCCTCTCTTACTTTGAACAAAAACACATATTTAACTTATAATCGTACAAAAATGCTCCTTCCATTCGATTCCTGTGTTACTGAATAAACTTGGAAACTTAATAGAAATTACGTTCGAAAAACGGGTGGGTGTTCGAGGAGAAAACAAAAAACTCAATAAATTTTATTATAATTGGAAGCATTCGAGTTGATTAATTTCTTTTACCCCTTTTATATCATATTTTTGGGGTAGGCCTAAATACTGACAAACGTAAGGTAACCACCTACCTTACTGGTCACTAATAATCGTTTACGTTTTTGTTTCATCGTATCTCTTAAAATCGCAGCAAGATTTTTGGTTTCAGTTCGAAACTTCTACCAAGACCTTAAAGAGAGAATGTTAATAAAAGCCTGAACTATATTCGCGAATCGTGATTGAAATTGTAACCAACATTCATAATGGGTTTTATGAAAAACATTAAATTTTTCCAGTGACGGAGCAATGAATGTGAGAACAAAAAGCAAATTTAAATTACTGACAATTAATTCGTTCCTACGAGAGCAAATCAATTTTTTTGCACGTTTTTTCCCACGACTCAAGATCAGGTCATCTAGACGAAAGCCACATCATCAAATAGAAGTACAACCATTGCTCACCTGATGCTGGTGATACTGGAAATTTTTAGGGTCCATAAATCAACTTTGCATATTTTATTATCGCGATGAAACTCGAAAACTGTAGGTTACGATGAGATACAGCGTTACCATCCGACAGACATCACGAGAAAATTAGAATTTATTGCCTTGGAGACTGAAGTATACAAGTGGCAAAATTACATTCAAAGAATATTTGATACAAAGTTTCGGTTTCTTCGTAAAATTAATTGGTCTTTATTCCGCTTTTCCTCCCACACTGCTGCTGAATTGTGTAGAATCTCTCGTCTTCTCGACATCAAACAATTTAATGTTTAATCTAACTTTTGCTTCAGCGCACCAAAAGGTACAGCATATAGGAAACGTGGAGCAGAAAATGAGACCTCAGTCCACACGAAGTGTCAGTGCTCAACTACGGAGACGAAAGAGGAAAAGGATCACAGGACAGGCGTATTTGAAACCGGGTCAGTTGGAGCTCAGTAAAGTAATGTCTCTGGATAAGAAGGTTGGACTCCATAAACGAGTATGCTGCTATCACATTAGCTTTTCAGAATTTCTTAATTAATAAAAATCGTTCTTGAATTTGGTCCTAAGAACCCTAACAAAAAATTCGTGTCCTCGGCACATTTTGCGATTTTCAAGTTATTTGAATTTCATTTCTTTGGATTTCCTATTGAACCGTAATAGAATTAATATTTGTCTTCAAATATCAATACTTTTTAAATGTTTTGCCAATTATAGGAGCCCGGGCAAAAATTCTACCGTTTTCTATATTTGGTAGTAGATTAAGGTTACGATTGCCTCTTAAAAGCCTCACGAAATTCCTACTTAATGTGTGACGCACCACAAAATCACAAATACTATTACAGCTTAGGAGGTGCAGTTTTTACCAAAGAAACAACCCAATCTTGCGATCTTTTGTGTCTCTATATCGAAAATGAAAATTTCAACCTCACTACGCCCATCTAATTTTACCACCTAACTGTATGCAAACCAAGAACACAACGCATTAACCTCAACGAGTCCTGTACATTTCAATTTCAATCCAGCACGTTCACGGTATGTAAGATTAAATGAAAATCCTATACGAATGAAAAACCAAACCGCAACAAAAAATAAATAATAATAATAATAATAATAATTTTACGGTAGTTTTCAGAATACATCAATATTCTCGTATATCGTATATTATGTTTCTTCAATAAGTAAATCACCAGCTGATACAAGGAACGTTTCAAACACCACAGACCAGCAAGAAACACGACAACACTGAGATTGAGTACTGAACTGATTTTGCGCCCAGCTTTTGCAACCATAAATTTTGTGTTTCTACACCAAAAGGAAGAAAAATGAAGATCGTGCAACAGGAAGGAAGAAAGGAGAGAGGAAATAAAAGTAACAAAAGTAGGTTGGTCTTCAGTAGAATTAATAGAAAAGAAACAAAAACGATTGATTCTTTCTGGTCTTTACTTTTTTCGAATTTTTCATTGTAAATCAAAGTTGGTAGATTTGGGGAGCCTCAGAATGACATTCAAGTCTGTAAATTTTTCATGGAAAATACTGCGTACAAAGTAAAAAAAAAAAAAACTCTAACGCAGCGATGCTTCGCTAGAAAACCCAGTTTACTCGATGTTTATATCGATAGTGATCAATATTTATATCAATGTTTCATTGCTTGTTTCAAGTTAAGAAATTACAAAAAACTATAGGCAATTATCCGCATCTTCGATAAAAATATCGATTTACCGATGTTTTATGGCTAAAAACAGCTTTTCCAGAGATTTTGGTTTCCAGTTTTCTTGAAAATTACTAAACTAATGAGCACCAAACTTCTTTCAGACCTGCTCCCATACAGTAGCTATCTTTCGTAAAAATTTCAGCCTTATCCGTTCGGTAGTTTTCTCAAAACCATGAACACAAAATTTCTTCCAGAAATTTTTCTTCTCCAGTTTTCTTGGAAACTACTGAATTAATAGGCACCAAACTTCTAAGAAACTTGTACCAACATAAGAAAAGTCAATTGTAAAAATTTCAGCTCGATCCATTTGTCATTTTCTCAGAATCCTGGAAAAACGACTTTGCCAGGAATTTTTTGTTATCCAGTTTTCTCAGAAACTAATCAACTGATAGGCAAACAACTTCTTTCAGACTTGCTCCAATATGAGAACTATCTTTCGTAAAAATTTCAGCCCTATCCAACTGGTAGTTTTCTCAGAACCGTGAACACAAAATTTTGGGCGATACATACACATACATACATATATATACACACATACTTAAAAAAATTGGATTAAAATGAAAAAATGGTTAAAATCGTTTTTCTTTTCCTCATGAAACAGATAATTTTCGTCATCCCCACCCCTAACCCTTCCATGAGGTCAATTTTAATACCACGTTTGCCAGCAAACTGGGTAAAAATAATACGAAGGTTACTACTGCGTTTTGAAAAGGAATTTATTCTGAGGACATGTCTGGAGTTTGAAGTAGGCGTAATAGTTCAATACTTAAGAATCAAATGAATGTAAACAATTGCCGGCCTTATACGGATGTGCAGTAGGAATAGATATTTAAAAAAAAAAAAATTGTATTTTCTCCATATTTTGATCTGTATTTTCTACAATTAGTTTTTCATCTTCCTCCTTTTGAGCTCTGTTTTCAACCATTATTTTGGAGACAAAGGAGTTATATTGGCTTCTAAAATTACTAATTCTGACGAATTTTCGAGAATTTAATGCAGACGCCAGCCATCTACAAATTACAAATATGTACATAAATTTCTAAAGAACTTGAAAATTCCAATAATTTTCGTGAGTATAGAATTGTCAGACTTCTCGAAAATTTGGTAACTTTCACCATTCAGTTTAATCGTTTCCTCGATAACCAATTAAGTTGATACACAATAATTTCACAACTATTTTTCTTTCAAAATATTGTCAGTTGAACACTCAGCCTTTTCAACCTGAACTTTCCCCTAGATTAATGACACATATTTTCAAACATCATAACTTTTCTAAAATTTAATCCATTTACGTCTCAAACAAGGTAGGTATTTGGTAATAACATCAATGTTTACAACCAATATAAATTTTGACTTAAAAATAAAAAAATGCTTCCCTACTTTATTCCTTTAATTTCAAAGGTTTACTTTTGTTTTTTTTTTTACTTTCTCGTGAAATAGTATTTAAAAAAAGGTCATTTTGATGTTACATTCCCTCAGAACTCAGACCAATAACGCAGTAGCAAAGACATCTTTACCTTCAAGCTATCAAGTGAAAATTGCGACGTTGCAAAAATTGATAACCAGAAAACCAATTTTTGAAATTTTTAAAAAAACGAGTATTTTAGGATTGATGTAGAATACCTTGTCGTGAGAGATATTCAAACAAGAAGGTCTTCAACAGAGTTTGCGTGTTCTGCCACTTCGTACTGTAAAGTACGGGAGAGCCAAATCCTCGGCAAACACTGGCAATTTTGTAGCCTGTTTCGTGAGTTTATATAGGGGATTTGGCACACACACACAGACACAGACACACATACATACGTATATGTAAATAATTATGTCATACCTTACGTTGTTTCTTGCCTCCGTTGAGGTGATAAGAAACGACGTAGCGCGTTTGGTACCAGGCTGTGACATCACCGAATTGATCACAGCCCGTGCAATGTATCTTACCTGTACGTACATACAGGTACAAACATACAAACGCACAAGTGTGTTTATGTTTTACATCATGTAGACGATTATTGCCAGCCTTTGGGCGGCAACTGTCGTCGAGGGGTGCGAGCCCCTATTACCTCATACGAGTGATGTCCCCACAATTGACTTTCAAATTTTTTATTCTCCAAAATGTTATAAATCATAAATTTTTAATCCTTTTCGTCAGTTTTCCTCCAGTTGTGATTAAATTAGAGCTAAAATAGTAAAACTGGAAACTGTGGTGAGAAACAAATTTTCATTCTACTATATGGCTTGATAAGTAAAGTTGGCTTTAGCAGTAATAATTAAAAACATTTTGGAATTTTCATCGACTTTATCGTCCATCACGATTTATAAATTTTGAAGCAATCAACACTTTTGAATCCTGCAATTTATGATTTCTTATTTGACATAGGCCCATAAATTTTTGGAAATATCACTCGTAGACCAATGAATTAATTCATACCTTCCTGATACCTGATAATTTAAGAGAGATTTCTCAGTCTCACTTTATTTCTGACTGCCACTAATCGATTTTTCTTCCACCGGTTTTAAGAACTTTTGATGGCATCATGCACTGGAGACGATACATATAGGTACTTTTTATTACGTTGTACATTTGCAAAAGTGAACTTTCTAACACTCAACTAGGGAGAGGAGTGAAAAACAGTCAAGATTACACGGTATTAAAAATTCTTCGTAAATGAACCCTCAAAGGTAATTTCTCTTTTCTTTTTCTCTTTCCTCACTCTGTGTCTTTTCTTTTCTCGCTCACTACCATAGAAAAAAATACGATTTACTTTTTTTATGGTAATTCGTAAAAAGGAGAAAATTTCGTTTATTAAGATGGGACATAAGAAATCCCATCGTACTCTTTAAACGCGAATAAATTATTTTTTTTCCCCGTCGACGACATTTCTTTCCTTCTTTTTCCTTGTACGTTGCTTTTTTATCGTCTCTGGTTCCTTTCGTTTTGCTCCTTCGTCGAAAGTCAATTTCAAATTTACGAGTATTTGGTGAATATTGGCGAGGAAAAAAAAAAATAAAATAAAATGAAAAAAAAATAAGAAAAAAGTAATGCCAAATGTAATTTTTGGTTTCTTGCCCTCATACTCTCAGTTTGTCGCCATCATTTGAATTCCCTCGCCTCTTTCTCTAGAGTGATTAGAGAAATGCCATTGTTTAATTCACATCGCTGCCAAAGGAACGTAGTTTCTCAATGGGCTCTTAACTTTAAATAGCTATCAATTACGATTTTAATAACTGTAAAGGGTGTGAGGGTGGTAAACGTGTAACAGAATGGTAACTCTGTACGTGGGTCTCTCGTCTGTCGAAAGATATGAAGGATATTAGGTGATCTTATCATCGTGGAATATGCAAATGAAACAAAACTCGTGAGATACGCAGCTAATTCATTCGCTCAGACGCCCTCGTCGAGATTCAAAGGCTAACTAATTTTTTCAAGAAATACCCGCGATATAGAATACCAAGGTAGTTGTAGATAAAAATCGGCAAATTAAATTGAAAAGAAAAAGCTCTCGTAATTAGGAGTGAATGTAATATGCGGTGAGAGCAATATGATACTGATTTGAAAAAAATTTTGTTAATCTCTGGCTTACAGCTCTTTTCCTGCTGATTTTGAAGAACCGTTTTTCACAATGTAAATGCCCTCAAGTCTACGTAGTGGTATCGATCATTTAATCGATCAAAAAACATCGAGTCTAAACCTAACGAAAAAGATCGATCAAATTCCATTTGATAGATCCAGTGATGTGTTTAAGAAATTTTTTGAGAGTATATCCACACCTCTTTATTGACCCTAATACGACGAACAAAAAAACATTTTTTCAATTCTTTATTGACAACGGCATTACGATTTCACACGTACAAACTTCTAAAAACTTTTTTTTTCTCATATTCTGAAGGTTTTTCTACACATAATATTTTTGTTTTTCTCCACAATGAGGATTTTCTGTATTTGGATGATATGATTCACTGAACCACAGTTTAGTGTGTTATACTTAGAATGAGTTCATTTTGTTGGCTAATAAGAAAAGCTACCTTCAAAACCAATGTAGAAGAGAAATGAACATTTGTTGATCGATAAGTAGGCCGTTTTAACCAAATATGAACAATTAAGAGTAGGTATGTTTGGTGAACGATTTTTAGTGCAATACTGTGAGAGTATACTGCGTATACCTTAAATTTTTCATCAGTTTCTTGGCAGTATACTCCATATACCGTGTATAGGTTACCCTACGAGAACATCCCTAAATGGATCATTCATTTTCAGAGATTGATTACGATTCATTTGTTTTTTTCATGATCGAATGATCGATCTGGGCTTCAAGCAATTTTCTCACGTGTTTGACATGAACGCCAGGTTATACGAAGTCGTCAATGTCTACTGATATTTATTTCCAATGACCAATTGTAGACTATATTTATGCAGATGTATAAAAACTAAACTACCCACTGATAAAGCTGAGACTGTTTTTTTTTTAACACGATGGCAACATTGCACGGAAAATTTCTAAACAGTTTCAAAGCCGCAGGTGGGTTTGTTCGAATTTTGCAAAAGAAAACACTCGGTGTGTATGTAGTTCGTCTATGTCTAAAACTTTTGAAATTAACGGTATAAAATTACTGATTTTGTTCAAAATTTATCGAGGAATACGGGGAAATTGTGCTCCGGTTCCATTTTCAAAATATCATCATCTATCCTTTGTTGTACACTTGTCCCACCTTTCCGCATCACGTTTTCTCGAACTCATCTGGCTTCATCTGCAACTCAAAATAAACACTCCACATAGACAAGCATCTAATTGAGGAAAGAACCAAAAATTGCAACTGCTAACAACCTTGAAATGTTCATCTAATCTGTAGAGCCAGCTGGTCAAAACATCCACGTACTCTGAATTTCACTGCGCAGTATTGTCAATCGAAAGACCAATCTCAATAGTTTCTGGATAACTTATGGGCTGAATGAAAATTCCATTCATCAGTTCGTAAATTTCTTGCTTGCTACAAAAAAAAAAAATGAATGACCGCCCAAAATTTTCCGTTTTCAGCACCAAATGAGTAAAAATTAAGAGCTGATTTGAAAACTCCTTAAAAAATCTCACGCTACTTCAAATTTCATTCTACAGCCTACTTTTTCAGTCTCAGTTAAACGATCAAATAACGCTGATGACAGATACGATGTAACCAGCAGGTACCGCAATTTGCCAAACAAATTTCTCAACTGGAATTTCAGTAAGTTGAGTGAGTCTCAACATATTCCTCCGATGACTGCATCATTTTCGACACTATTTGGTAGAACATCGCTGTGAAATTAAGAAATAAATTTTCTCGTCCTACCAAAGGCAGTCTACCACTCTCCTTGAGTCTCTTGTGGAATACCTTATGTCGTGGAAAGTATACCAACAACAGAAGGTGTTCAACAGAACAATTTGCGTGTTTATGCCAAAATACCTAAAAGGTATAGGGGAGCCAAGACCTCGGCAAACACTGGCAATTTAGCCTAAGATTTTCTGGTCTTATATACCCGGCTCCCTACACGCACACATACACACCTATGTACTAATTACAAAGGCTAACGTGTAGATTATTTATCGTACTTTACGCTTGCTATGGCAACGGTGAAGTACGGAGAATGCATTTTTGTATCGGTTTGTGACATTGCGAAGATTGTTATCTCTTGATTTGTCACGGACCGAGATTTGTAACTTGTCTATCTACAAAAATAGACAAGTACAAACAAACAAACAATTCTGTTTTGGTTTAACGTGCAAGGCACGAATATTGGTCACCAAAAGGTGACGACTGTCATCGATAGGCCGAGCCTATATCCTCATACGAGTGTTGGTCTAATCCCCACACCCTCCTATGATAGTTTTTTAGTTTTGTCGACGACGCCCATGATACTACATAATTATGCACCTGCTGCCAAACGAGATCGCATCGCCCAATGAATTTAGCTATAATAAGTAAATCTGAATTATAACATTTTTTGGGAAGCGAAAAAATTTATGCCAAAAACGGATGCAGAGTGAAAAGAGCGAGAAAGCCGTACCTACGCGACAAAGCGCGCGTATCTCGACGCCTAAATCTTTGATTAAAATGAAGAATTGCCTTTTCGTCGACAACCACCCCAACATAAATGTAGCGACGGCTGCAACGCTCAGGGGAGCAACTCCATTAATAAGTTGCCATTTGTAGAACACGACTCAGACGGTCTTCTCTTAATCAACTCCTTCAACACCGTTACTGCTTCACAACGCAATTTTAACCTATATATCATTTCTCCAGCAGTATACAATATTTTTTACGAAATTGATAGGCTACGATGTCGCTGCGACTTTACCCCACACCTTTCTCGAATTCGGTTTACCCGCGGGAAATACGAGCGAGGTTGAGAAAAATCGCGACTTTTTTCTTCTTATATTAATTCAGAAAGTACCAGCGCACTTTTTTCCATCTTTTCCAGCTCTTTTTCTTCCTTCACGTCCTCTATCGTCTTTCTTTTTCTTTTTTTCTTTTTCTTTTTCTTTTTTTCAGCCCGAAAAAAGAATGTCGCACCCTTTTTTTTTTTTTAATCACCCCCGACTAAGTTACTCATTTGTTACACACCGAAGGTTAGGAAAAAGAAAGAAAAAAGTAGTTTTCTTCTTCTTTTTTTTTTCTCCCGCTATTTTTTCTTATTCGTTTCTTTTTTTCTCTCTTGACTTCTGTTTTCCATTTTCGTTGCTTTATTTAACGAAGTACTAAAAGTGTATTAATTTATTTACCCTTGTTCTCGCCCTAAAAATTTAACTTCTTTCGCGAGGGTTAACCTTACCTATCACGTAACCGTATTTGTTTTAGCATTTAACTGTTAACGACTTTTTAACTTAATACGGGTTATTAATTTCGACTAGGTTGCTTTTTTTCCCCTTTCCCAAAGCCAACTTTAAAAAAAAAAAGAAAAGAATTTTAATATTGAAAAAATTCTTGCAGTCTTCCGGGTTTTTACTGCCGTACATAGGTTTTCTTATTCTCACCCTTGCTTAAAACGAAAGCTTTTGGCCTTTTAAAACGCTCAAGTTTGGTAATCATGAAACGGTATGTTAAATCGTAAACGGGAATAATTAACGATTATTAGCGTGCTTCAATAGACTAATTATGGGGACGAGCAAATAGTTAATAGTACCAAATGGACAAATTTGGGAAGAGGAACAGGCCTACACAAACGAGAGACACTTAATCAGCGTCTTTTCAAATACAAGACATCATAGGCGGATATGGATGGGGGGGGGTTGGTACATTTTTTATCGGCAACAATTGACGAGAAGCTGCGCACAATTTGCAATGATTACTTGACAGATTAAAAAGCGACTACAAATTGGAAAATCAAGATTAACGAAGCAAAATCTGTACGTATTTTGTTCACATTACGTAATGACAGAGTACTTTGCAGAGAGAATACCTGGGAAATCAGCTTATATCACCGGCTAACTTCATCAGGTACCTACGTGGGAATTGGAAATGCGTCTCGATTTCCTTCATGCTAGGGAGACAAATTGGAATGCAACAACTGAACTGACTGAGCCATGAACAGGAATCACCGGTGAACAAGTACTCCATGACAGTTACCGAAAACGAGTGCTGAATCAGAGAATAATCAAAAAACTGATTTGGAATAACAAAATAGAAACGAGAGACATGTCAAGTATTCCGTGTTATGTACAGGAATAAATATTTAATCTCGGACAATTTAAGAGGAAGAATAACTCTTAACGATGAAATTCCCACATCAACCTTTCTCTGCCAACCATAAACAGTGCCACGCGAAGGGGGGAATTATCGATCAATTTTTACAACACGCATAAAAAAAAAGGTGACAGTAATTTGAAAAACTGAAGATAAAAAAGAAAAGAAAAGGGTCGTCATTTCTTTCAGTTTTTACAAAAGCCTGGCAACATCCCCTTCCACTCCCATTCGTGCGGCCCTTGATCATAAGTTTTTATTAGGCAAAATTATAAAAAGCAATTTTAATATCTATGTGTATGTTTTTTGCAATCCTCAGTCTTCGTGAAACACGATACCTGAAATCTGTCGTCAAGAAAAATTTGAAGGTTTAGATATAAGGCAGCAGATTTCGTCAAACATTTCAAATGGTTATATGTCGGTTAAAACTAAAAGAGAATAAGGAAAATAAATCGAAATGAAAAAGGCGATGTGGGGGATGCGAAGGAAAACAAAAATATCACATCGCCTTCCAAATAAATACCTACTTTAGGAATCAAAGGTGGCTCATCCGAAAATTATCTGTGGCTTTGGTTGCATTCGAGAAATTATGCTTATACGTTCAGATAACAGTTGGACCATAGACTAGATGCACGTAGATTATAATGAGCTGAATATGGCTGTTTGTACAGCAAATCCTTTTTTTTTTTTTTTCAGAATAAAATTCATTAAGTAGGTACAATGTGTGGAAGAAAGGGTTACTGAATGCAGTTTCTTGACATCAGCAAAAGAATACGGTATATGTATCCTATACTGTAATACGAGCAATAATTGTATGTATCTATCAGTGTTGCCAGATGCTGAAAGTATAATTGCCGTATACAAGTCTCCAAAGAGCCGTATTTTGCTCCAGAGAGCCGTATTTTTTGTTTTCCCCTGTAAAAGTGTAAAACTAACTTATCAATGACCTTTTTTTTTTTTTTTTTTTTTTTGGTTCTTTTCTATTAAATAAATTTTTTTTTTCACAAATTCAGTATTATACCGATTATATCGATCTAAATTAGCCAATAAATTGATGCGAAATAAAAAATGATAATAGCATTCACGTCTTCACAATTAAATATTTCGATACTTCCGCAAAAAACGAAATAAAATGATGAAAATTTGCTTGAAATTTTTGAAAAAAATTTACAAAAATGGTGAAACTGGTAAAAGCCGTATTTTTAAAATGAAGCCGTACGTGGAAGCTTAACAGCCATTTATTTTGCGTAAGGATCAACCTCGGGCCATACGGCTGTATTATACCTAAAATAGCCGTACGTTTACGGCCAAAGCCATATATCTGGCAACACTGGTATTTATGTATGTATATAAACGCGTTCAGAAGAATTAGACCAACAAAGTAAATGAAATTTACAGGATAGCTGTTTTTGAGTGTGAAAATACGATTGAGATGGGTCTCAAGTTTGAAAAAATTCGATGAACAGAGATAGGAGCATTTCTATTTATCCATCAGCACAGTAAGCGATAACAACAAACTACAACAAATGATGAAAAATTTGGCTGGCTAAAAATAACGGATAGGTAAGGTTTTATTAGGGAATTTTGGTAAGCCTAGGCAACGTATGATCATTATGATTTACGACTACTGAATTACCTAATGAGTTTATGGTTGTAGTCTGTAATTTTATTCTCCAGAATCGAGATATGTCATAAAAATATATTTATGAAATTCGCCAGCTTGAATTAAATTAACAAAATTTTCTTCTCTTCCACATCCGAGCAAAGCTCGGTGAACCAGGTACTACAATTTTATATATTATGTTGGTGGCAACGAATTCATGGCAAAAAATTAAAATAATACACGATTTTTTTTTTTTTAAATTGGGACCTATCTGTGATTATGCACCACTTCCACCACCCTCACAACCAAACCTTCAAAAAATATAAATCAATAAACAAACTTGAGATTTTAGAATTTAAAAGTGGCTTCCGGTCAACCAGCTAGTAGTAACTATAGTAACTATTCCACGTGAAAGTACAGGTTTTGATAAGCAAATATATCATCTTTTCGTGGCCTAACTTAATTCTCTAACTGTATAATCAGGGCGACAAACGATGGACTCGAGTCTCACAGAAACATGTAAATGGAACCCTTCAAATATTTACAAGCACCGTACACCTATTCCTCAATTCTTAGGTAAAATCGTTTCAAAAAATTTATTTAACATCTTTTAAAGTTTCTGGCCCTTTCGCCACCAATAATCATTCGCGATGAACACAAAAACGTCAAACTCACAAACAAAATTTGTTACTATTTATATTTAATAAGCATAAGTGATAAATCAAAGAACCATTCTTTGATTTGCTATCATATGAGAAAAAAAGAGAAGCGAATACGGAGAACGATGAAGCGAAGTTTAGTGATGGAACAAGGAGGAGAAGAAAAACAGAGAGAAAAGCGAACAGTTAAATATTATGGTAAATGCTGAATATCGTGGAGGAAAACGATCGTGGAAAACCCCGTACATGGGGAGAACGGTTTTAGATTTGGTTGTCGAGCGTGTGTACACGACTCGTGGAAAAGGTCAGTCAAGAGTACAGTGACTATAAGAGCGCAAGCACACGGTTTTCCAAAGAGGAACCGATCAAAATGCCACCTTAACCACCACGTGCCGTATAAATTTATAAATAATAGAACACAGGGGTTACTCGCACGCACCAGGGTTTTTTCGTAGTAAACGTTTGCGAACTTTTTCCTCTACATTAAAATGCGTCCTTACGAACCTTATCTCTCAACTTTTTCAGTCTCAATGAATCTGAAAGTAGAATTTAATCTGGTAGGAAGCAAAATATGATTTTTCTTAAGAAGATGTAAAGCAAACTATAGTCTATTGTAATTAAGCATTAAAACAATAACTAACAAAATGTTCCTTCACATTTTAATCAACTAAAGCCCAATAAAAACTTATAAAAATGAAAAATTTTATTTGTTCAAACTTTCAAAATGGTACCTACTTCTCACGGTGTTTTTACTTTAGCCGTTATAACTTCCTAAACCAATTTTTCAAATTAATTTAAACGAAAAAACTTGTTGAAATAATTAAGGTATTTCCAGTTTATTACAGTACATAATACTCGTGCGTTTACGTTGAAAAAAAAGAAGAAAAAAGTGATAGTTTCATTATTTTGTCGTCCTCATCTGAAACATTTTTCCAGTACGTATGTCTAATGTATTAACTGAACGAATCAGCAAATGTGACGATGGATAAGAAAAGGTATCTATAACGAAAAAAAAAAAAATTTTATTGGGGAAATCGGCAAAGAAAACGAGTATTTTTTCTTGGTTTCAGCTTCTTCTCTGAATTTGCTGTAATAAAACTGAAAATATTCAACGGTGATTACTGTAAAATTTCTAAATAGAAAACAAGGTAGTTGTGTACGATACATACTTCATGCCGTAATTGGAAAGAAAATGAGGTTTGAAGACGTGTAGTATAGACGTCTTTTAGAGAATGTAAAAGACAACAATGAGGGCAACTTTGAACGCAAATTGCGAACCAAGGAGAAGTAACGGAGTAATTTAGAAGACAGTAAGAATGTGAAAGAGCAGGTCGTCTTTGAAAAAATTATTTTTTGATTCCGCGAGCCCGTTTTCTCATTCTGCATCACAAACTAATGACATTTTCACAACTTCTTCGTCAGTCTTGTCGCAAAAAATCGCGAGCTGGTTCCATAATTTGAGCTCTACTAGCCCACTTTCTCACTAGCTTGCTGGTGAACCTCAAGCATCCATTCACACGAAACTACTTTAGTTGCTTCCACTGAAGTAGCGGTCCACTAGCTTTTCGAAAATTAATTACCAACCTGTAAACGAAGCTTTAGAATATCTTCGTTGAAGAACCTTCTCTGGTCCATCATCGGCTAATGAAATTACGTATATCTTGAATTATTCAAATCCAGCCAGTCATAGTAAATGTACTTATACCATCACCGCTCGAACTCGGCGCGAGTTTAGCTACCCCTTATTGAAACTCCCCCCAAAAATAGAGAAAAAAAAAGAGGGCGCGCTAGATATTGCGGTCAGTTTTCTCTCTATGACCTTCCATTTACATAATGACAACCGTTTAAGAGCAACCGTTGGTCAAATAGCCGCTTCTATTACGAATAAAAAGCCGGCGACCGATGCTCCAGGGTTAAAGCAATTCCAGTCGAATTTTATGCCCTAATAAAAACAATACTATGTACAATAACTTACGACACCTAAACCATCAAGTTTTTTTTATTCTTGTTTTTTTTTCTTTTCTTCTTCTTCTTCTTCTGTATTTTTTTTTATTTTTTTATTTTTCTCTTGCCACCGCACGCGTCACTATTTTACCCTCCCTATTTTAATAGTTTTTCCACTCACTCGTTTGGTGGACGATTCTTAAAAATACGTCGTCTCCTCGCCCACCCCGCTTTCAATGCGTAGTCTTATCGCCGAATTTCTAAAAAGGAGGAAAAAAAAAAAAAAAAAAGAGCAAAAGAAAAGTTGACCTTTCTCGGAGTAAATTCGCTGTTTAGAGAATGTTTATCTTGATTAGAAATAAAAAGGGGAAAAAATAAACATTTAAAAGTCCGAACTCGACCATTTACGTGCTCGTACAGACGAGGGTTCGATTTTAATTTTCCAAAACAGACTGTACAATCGATAGGAAGGGAAGAATTTAGGAGTAAATAATTTTTGCGATACAGGAATAGACGAGAAAAAAAAAATAGTAAGAAAGAAAAAAAGAAAAATTTTTGATGGCGGCTCAACGCGATGATTACAGCTTTTTTCTCCTTTTTTTTTTTTTTTTCTCTCCTCGTCCTCAACCATGAGTGAGTAAACAATAAAACTGAAATTTAAGATTACAGAAAAGAACGCGTCGAATGAATTGATTATAGCTTTGGACTTCGAAAAGAAGGAAAAATTGCTGTAATAAAAGACTCGTAGGAAATTAGGTTCTTGACGGAATAAGTGCGGGCAAAGGGTCGAGGTAAACCCAAAAGAAGAAAAAATAAAGGTGGAGTGAGCTGGAGAATGAAAGAACTTAACCATTAAATAAAAAAATAAAAAAAAAGAACGTGAGGGAGAGAAAAAGAGAAAAATAAAATGAAATGAAAAAGAAAGAAGAAATAATGGCGTTTAAAAAGAATAGAGGAAGAAAAAATAAACGAATTAAAAAGTACAGAACCGAATGGTTCAAAAAAAAAAAAAGAAGAAAAAAAAACACAGAGAAAAAATTTGAATTAACAACGATGTATCTACATAATTCTTTTACGTATCAATGAATTAAATAATTTACACGATCCCTGTTCCAGAGTTAAATTACGTTTCTTTGCGATTGTTTTTTTCGCGTTTTTTCCTTCCCTTCCTTCGTCTAACTTTTGATTTTCGCAGTGTATTGAACTTTTTCATTTATTTTATTGCCTTTTAATTCTCAAACTTCTCTGAATTTATGGAGATTAAGTGAGTCGAACAATAATAGGTATAGCCTAATAAAATACTGTATATAGCTGAAAAGGAAAAATGGAGGGGGTGAGAATGGGAACGAAAATAGATAACTAGGTTAACGATAATCATGAAAAAAAATTTTCAAGTAGGTATATTAAGAAAATATAGGTAACATAATAATTCGTATCAGATTAAACATACTATTTTATTTTTTTGTTATAAATTAACCCCATTATTAAACTTTTGTAAAAAACAAAAGATGGGTCAATAGCTGATTTGATCCAGATGAAGGATCAAAGAGTTGACTTTCATTGAAATGTATTTTGATTTTGTGTGAGTAGGTATTCCAGAAAGATGAAAATAAAAATATTTTAAATGACTAAAACAGATGACATTTAGAAATTTTAGGTTCATAATCCACAGCAAAGGCCAAAATAATTCGATGAATAATGTATATGAACTTTCGTAGATGGTTTACAATAACTTAGGATGGCAAATTGCCAAATGAATGGACATCGCCTGTTTTTCCTGAATTAAAACCACAAAAAATCACTCAAGTTAAAGTCTCATTCCCAGTTCCTAAAAGACGAAATCTCAAATTCAGTATGTTCTTTAAGCACGAGTTGAAATAAAAACACAAAATACGTTTGAATTTTTGGCATTTTCAATTCGAATATTTTTAAGTAGGTTATCAAGAGCTTGAATAATTGTATTTTTCAAAATTCGTTACGTAAATAATGATTTTTCTTTTTTTCGAAGTAAGTTTCTTTGAAAATTTACTTAAATTAATTTCTATCCTACATCATCCCCTAAGGGTGGGAGGGGATGGGTATTGTTTTTTATGTAGGATTTCTATGAAAATCTACATATTAATTTCAATCTGATGCGACGACCTGTGGGTGAGGGTAGGTACGTTTTTCGTTTCATAACCTTGAAAATAATAGCACGAATCAGTCAATGCCTATTATAAACCACAGCAAGAAATGAAAATTGTGATTTGATGGAAGTATTGAAACTTATAAATGATTTAATCTGGTTGAATCTTTTCGCTAAATTTCAGACTTCGTGCCACTCGACTGGAAACTATCAAATATCGAAAGAAATATTTTCTAACAAAATGTGATAATTTCTATTCGTGTAAATGTATAAGACTGAAAGATGTTTACTTAGGTACACTTTTTTTTTCTTTTCTAAAAAAAAAAAAATAAAAATTCGATCAGAACACCGACGACTTTTATTTCCCATCTTCTCAATGCTGAAATTTTTCTAACTATACTTGTTTAAATGTGTAAGAACGAAATTGTGTGGAGGAAGCACGCTATATATACTTATTTTCATCACAAGGTACCTGTGGCCATGCTTCATGTAGTGTTAGCTAAATCTTCCCCAGCGAATAGTGGGCAAAAGTTTTATATAAGAATCAAAGTAAGGATTTTTAACAGTTTTCCTCCATGAACTCGTCTTTTACAAGATACAAAGGCTGAATTCCCTTCAACTTAAACTCCAATTTTACTCCGAACTTAATAAAATCTCACTTGAGGGATGTTCTCTTTCTGCTTCCTTTTCAGTATTTTCACTTATAGTGATAGGCTAATAATTTTTATTCATCTAAGCGCCCTTTTTCACAATAATTTTTACACCACTAAAAAAGCTATTTTTTTTTTTTTTTGTCAAATAAAGCAGACAAAAATCATAACGCAGAAATGTTTTCCTCGAAGACGATGTGTCACTTGACCGAGTTTCAAAAGAAAACATACTATTTCAGAAAGATGTTGACCTAATTCTAACGATTTTTACGTTGTTAGAGCGAAAAAATAAAGATTCCAATTCCCAAGTTCCATTTTGTCTTCAATTCTACTTTTTTTTCTTTCACAACTTTGACTATCTCGACACATGCTTCGGCTGTCTCTCTTACATTGATCAAAAAATAAAAAATAAGTAGAAAGGTATGACTAAAAAATAAATGTTGTCAAATTACACAGCTGAGCTACTTTGCAATGAACTTCAACAAGAAAAAAAAAAAAAAATCATTTCATATCCCTCATTACAACCAATCATAAATCCTCTTTCTCATTTCAAAAACTGTTTTGAGAAATCATACAACCGATTAAATATTTAAAAGAGTAATAATAAAAATAAAAATAAAAATACAGCAGACGGCTCTATATTGTTCGTTCAGTGTCTTAAAGTACTACTCCCATAGTCCATAATTACCTCCACCGATAGAGCCAAACAACCTCAAATTAGTTTTCCTTGTAGTCCTCTCTTATAATCTAATCGAAATTGAAATTTATTTTTAATTATCTTTACCGGTTGCGATACATCGAAGACTTAGGTGGAGAACTGAAGGAGGAGGAAAAAACTAGTATAGGTACCTATATTCATATAGTTTCATACGCTATATAGCTGACTGTTATTTCTTGTAAACCGTGTTTGTCCTCTCGCCTCTCCTTAAACTAGATAACCGTCTATTACCAAGGATGCTCTCCGAGAACATCTTTTGGTTTATGTATACTGGCTAAAAGAATGTAGAAGAAAAAAATGCAGGTACCTAATAGAAATTTATTCGCCGATATAATGCTACGTAATTTTATGGCTTTTAATGATACGTACCGGCTGAAAGTGTGACATTTTTGTGATACGAATATAAAATTAAATATAGTTTTCATACATCTAGCTTATAGATTTAATAAAAATTGAGGACTGCTAGTCGGTCTTAGTGGCGATCTAAAGGGTGGATGCGATTTTTGTTTAAATCCGATTTTTAAGCTGTTTAATAAAAGAGAATAAGACACTCTACGACGGTCAGTTCCAGTAACATTTTTACGTATCTACGTCATGTGGGTTAAATTTACCGAGTAAAATTCTAAAGGAATCGTTAATAATTCAACGAAACATTTATTTCTAAAAGTGTGTCGAGATAACATGTGTATATCTTCGAAATGATAAGATCTTCGTAAAATTTTTTCACCCTCGTCAAAGAAAACCACATCTTCAAAATTTTTCTCATTTAAAATATTTAAAATTATAAAAATACTAACATCATATTTTCATGCGTTATAGAATAAAAACACAAAAGTTTCTTTGAATTAATAATGGCTGATTTCAAAGAATAGGTACATAAAGCACCGAATGTACGAACCATACTTGAGTAACAACTGGTAGGTACTTGAGTAGGTATCAGTTTTCAAGAAAGCGACTTGTAAAATAAGTGAATATATAAAATTTTACATGGCCTTTTTTTTAAAATTGATAGCTTGAGAATTGGTGAACTGATTATTTCGGCCTGACAAAAAGTACACTTGAAGTTTTAATTTTGGACTAGTTCTTTTAAAAACTAATTCTCAGTTCTTCTCTCAGATTGTTACAGTTCGTTGAAGTGGAAAAACTTTTAAAATTTTTATCTCGAATAGAACAATAATAATTTAAAGAACGGTTTTGATAAGAAGGAAATGACAAAACACACAGACACAGAGCTTGTTTTTTTTTAGGGGGGAGGACACTTACTTTTTCTGCCATAAATTTTAAGTAAAATATTATTGAAATATTAAGAAATCAATTGGTTTATCATTCTACCTTGATAACATGTCTTAAGTGGGTCTGATTGTTGTGTTCTAAAGTTTTGAAAATATTAAAAACAAAATAAATAGCTTTCAAAATTAAAAAAAAAAAAAAAAGGCTAGTTTTCACTAATTTTAGAACTATAGCATTGTTATATTCTATCTGATATTTTTATCTCAACTATACTGAAATAAGAATTCAATTTCAAACTTCAAAATTATTGGAGCACTGTTTCTAGGTTGGTGTAAATATGATAGAAAAGAAATAATAGATACCGCAGGCAAGATATAAAAAAATATTTCTTGGTACTGAAAAAACTGCATTTATAAAAATTGTGAATTCGTCATTAATATTGTAATAGATACCTACAGCATATTAGACAGTCAAAAATCCACGATCCTGAGAAAATTTTCTGGAGAATAAAAGTTTTTCAAAACTTTCGTTAACATCAAGGGATACGAAAATATCTTTTGAATATTATAGAATCCTGGAATCTATTCATTTACATAATTACTATATCACGCGGTTAGGTGGTTTAGGCAATTCGTATATACACAAGAGTTATTACGAGCAGAAGGGATTCGATTAGAAGTACGCAAAAGAACTCTTTTCTTCTTTCTTTTTTCCATCTTTTAACGCGATAAATCACCTCCCTATTTGTAAAATTACTTTTTTTGAACGAGAGAGAGAGACGCCATGAAGAAAAAAGTTCAAGTACAAGTTGTTAAAATACATGCATAGTGTATAACTGACGCTGGAAGACAAAATAAAAAGAGGAAAAGGTGGAAGAAATAAAAACAAATAATTTATATATTTCTCTGTCATTTTTTCCTCTATTTTTGTTGTTTTCCTTCGTTTTACATGAAAAGGTTGCCATTTTTCTTTTTCTTTTTTTTTGTGTGGTTTTTTTAAAAAAAATGAATAATATGACTCAGGGGATCAAAGTCGCTTATTACAAGATATACGTGAACGCGTGTGTTCCACGAATAAATTGAGACGAATAGTCCATAAAAAGGATGAGTTGGTGCAATAAAATTGCATAATTTATTCGACGTACGAAGGAAATCCGTCTTTTGAGAGTGCGGGTTTTAGTTTCGACGCTTTAGTGATATAATTTTGCATCATTTTTTGTTTTTAAGCACTTTTTTTTGGCGGATATTGGATGAAGTTTAGTTTGGAGGTTGGCATGTCTGTACTTCTGTGGTGCAGTTTGTTGTTTTAATGCGGTGTATGAGAATTAAAACATTCACCAATGTTCATTTCGCGAAGGAAAGAAAACAAAGTTATACTAATTATTTTAGCAGGGCTTTGGTTTTAAAATGTAAAGAAGAAAAACAAAAATGCTAGTTTGACTTCGGACAAGAAAATGGACGACAGTACAGAAAATAAATTTCATATGAGAAGGGATTAAAATGAAAATTACTATTTCTGATCAGTTCCGGTCGAACGTTTCAGTTTGGAATAAAACTAAGAATATTTAACAGTAATTACTTAATGTAAATTTTCAATTGATTGGATGTATGAATTTATTTGAAGTGGAATCCATATGATAACACATTTGAGGAAAATATGTTTTAAAACCGTACAAATCAGAGGTATTTTTAAACCGACTTCAAAAAAAGGGGAAGGATATTAATTCCAAGAATATTATGTCTTTGGTTTTTTTTTTACGTTTGTTCCAGAACAACTTCTCGGCACTGATTTTAATTAAATTTTTTTTAACGAAACTAAACTAAGTCCAAATATGCCATTTTTGGGTTATACATATCAAAACTTTCCTTGAGCTACCCTCTATCATTTAGTACTGCTATCTCAAATTCATATTGATTAGAAATTCAAATAAACATTGAATGCACGAGTATGCTTGCACACTTGTCAGCCACCTCGCAGGCCAGTGGACATGAAGTCCACCAACAACCTTTTTGTACTCACGGCTTTACTTTGTCAGGGTTTCCACCCATTTTCCCTGATCCGTCATTAAAAGACATTTTCCCTAATACTGAAATGTCTAATATATTATTTCCCTAACAAAATTCTATTCTGGAATTGGTTTTTTCAATTATATATTTACATTATATGCAATAGCATGAACATATTCCAAGTCTCTACCATCATTTTTATACTCGTCATACGTTGAGCATACATCATGTATTCTTTGTTGTAATTCTAACCATTTTTGTTTGGGTATAACTCTGACTCTCCAACCCATACTAAGCTCTGCCAGTGTTGCCTCTGTGTCAGCCTGTTCTTTCTGGAACTCCTTGAGGCAGGAGTATAAGTCTAGATGATGTTTTGTAACTACTAATCTGAACCAATTATGCCATCCCTCACTCACATTATTTGTCTTATGTCTATTGAATAGTGCTTCTTCGTGTCATGATATTCCCTCTACAGAAATAATAAGATGTGCTAAGCAATTTTTACAACCAGTCATTGGGGGAAAAATAAATTAAAACATCCATTATGAATATTGGTTTTAGGGAAAATGGATTAGGGAAAGTGTCTGAGACTCCTTCGTCAGTAATGCCAAATTTGAACACTGAGCTTGGTTCACCACACACTCGTCATTATACAGAACACGCAGCACCCCTGACAGTAATGGTGGTGAGGTGTACGCCCACACCTATACCCACAAGTGGTGACCTCAACGTGATTATTATCTTATGTCATGTGATGAAAGAATTAGTTTGCGCAGAAATAATTTAAATCCATATTTTCTAAATTATTCGAGCAGAAATATCTCCAAGTCCCAGATAAGCTAATAAATTTTCTAGAATGAAAGAATTAGTTCACGCAGAAGTAATCTAACTCCACTTTTTTTAAATAATTTATTAGCGCAAAACTATCCTAAGTCGAAGATAAGCCACTTTTGTACTCACATTTGCATTCAGTGTTCAATGCAAAAGTATCTTATGTGGGACTTCAGATACCTATGGATGATAATTCTGTTCAGTATAATATCTTAAGTCCCTTAATTTGGAGTAAAATAATGGAATTTTTACTAAACTTATTTTTCAATACTTGGATAATTTTAATACTTTATAACAAAAAACAAAAATGTGGTAGGTAACGTACGAATGGAGTGGATGCTAGTCAAACAATCTGAAGATACCGCTGCCATTCAGTCTAAAATTCGCAAATTAAAGTTCAATTCTCAAATTAAAAGATATTACTCAATCTTTTCACATTAATGCCTACTTTCGGACACTTTCCCTTCCACGCATCCAATCTTAACGATATGTTTATAGTTTTTAATTTTTCTGTACTAATTTTCGGTTTTTTATTGATTTTATGGAATGAGAAAAATAAATTTTCTCATCCAGCAAATAAAAGAAAAAAAAAAAAAAAAATCCGAAACAAATAAAACGTAATTAAAAGAAAAGGGGAGAAATTAGGAAAAAAAAAGATAGGGGAAAAAAGGCTTTTAATAAAAAGGCTTTTTCATTCCGAAGATACGTTAATATTTTAATTTAAAAAAATTTACGAGCTTTTTTTTCGGCTGTAAATTAGAATAATTTTAATTTAACCCTTGTAGTAATTAACCTTCCCTTTTTTTTTTTTTTTTCCTTTAGCTTATATTTGATTAGCATATTCGCGATAAAAAAGAAAGTGAAGAAAAAGTTAACGTTTTTTTGTGTCGCTTGAAACATTCTGCTGGTGCCATTCGAAATTATAAATAAAATATACAAAAAAGAAGTCAATTTCGCTCCGAAAAATATTACCTTTGCGTAAACTTGACTGTTGCGTGAACGGATTGCGGGCAATATAAAAGCTGACGCTCTTGACCACCAGTCGTGGATTACTATTTTCCATTTCAACAGTTGATCACGCCACTAATAAGGGCGGATTTAAAAGGATATATGTCGGCTGGTTGGCGCGAGGTAGGCTCGTGTAGGCGCGTCAGATGGGCCGTGTTCTGGGATTCGACCCTTCAACGCGGCTGTCAGACGATAAATGCGCGCAAAAGGGCTTTCATTAAACCCCCACAGTTGAAACTCCTTCGTCTCGTATTAAATAGAATGTTGATCTCGGACTTAAGCATGACCAAAGTCCACCTCGTCCGGAGAGGATTCGATGCTTTAATTAAACGTTAATACCAGTCAAACAATGAGATTTCAGGCGAACGTCCGGCCGAATGGACTTATTC
Organism: Ericerus pela; assembly: GCA_011428145.1. Classification (NCBI taxonomy): domain Eukaryota; kingdom Metazoa; phylum Arthropoda; class Insecta; order Hemiptera; family Coccidae; genus Ericerus; species Ericerus pela. The sequence continues at coordinate 1,322,282 of WOFM01000512.1, forward strand.
TACACAGCGTAATATTATGCGTTACGGCCACGTTGATGGGATTCGGCGAATACGATTTTGATTTCGTTTTTGAATTTTGCGCGCCGTTAATAAGAATTTCCAACCAGATGGCGTGCTCAGGGTTTGAATTTATGAGACTTAAGCGTGTAGCCGCGGTTTCAGACTGTTTAATGAAAAGGTGTAAATGTGGAAACTTCTGATGTTTGAAACGAAATTTGTGCAGCTTGTATGTAAGAGCGAATGTCGATTAAAAATCGAAAATAGTCCAAAAAATTTCCACTAAAGTAGTGAAAAAAAAAAAATAAAAAAATAAAAAAGTGACTTTTTCGTTAGCTTCTCAACGCTGCAACCATTTTCTTTTGCGAGAAAAAAACTCAATTTTATTGTACACAAATAGGTAAGTAGTTTTCGACTGAAATACAAACTAAAATCTTCGAAATTTGTAAGCATTTCGAGGTTTTCCGATTTCGAAAATGAATAAAAGTCTTATGGACTCGAGCTGTTATTTATGTGTTTTGTGTATTCCGGATTAGAAAACATTATTTAGTAACCCTGAGAAGAGACTGTCGATGTATTATGAGCCGAAACTTGAAGATTTTACAAAAATATATCAAACGGAACAAAAACGAATGGTAAAATTCGGAGTAAATTTCAAAAGTTTGAATTTTGATTTCTTTCACTTTCAATAGAAAAGTTGCTGAAATTTATGTAAGTATGTTTCTTAATTCTGCTTTTATTTCATCAATATTATTTTGAATTTGATCCAAGATTGATGATCGATTCAAAGTTGATACACAGCTGGAAGAAAAAAAGTTAGCACGGTGAGGGAATCCCCGCTGTTAGAAATAATTTTTTTTTTTATAAGTTAGTCTTCACAACAAATTCTCACTACTTTCAAGTAAGGCGAGGAATCCGTCATCGCGCTAACTTTCCATTAATTCCAATAACAGAGCAGTGGAAAAGTGGCAGATACATTCAAGGTAGCAGGTGTAGGAATCTCTTCTTCTCAGTGATGGGAATTTTAGGTCTTTCAATAAGTCAAATTCGTTCGATTTTATTCTGAAATGATCAGATAAATTATAAATGAAATGAACTAAACAGCGATCCACCAATTCATAATGACCCCTGCTGCTATTCGCAAGAGAAAGTCCCTGTAAGAGTGCTATTGTTTTTACCTATTTTCAAATTTCTTATCAATTCCGTATGGCAGATTTATACGGGAATTTAATTTATATGATAGAGAGATAAAGAGCTGGATAATTTAGTTTTTTCAAATAATATTTTACAAGTGAAAGAAATATTGAATATTTAATGAAAAAAATATAGGCATTTACATATTTTTCTTCAGGATATCCGATTTTAAAAATCGATAAAACTTTATATGAATATACAAACTTGAACGTAAGTTACCTATTTCCACTTTGACTATATACTACTGGACTAGTAAAAAACAATGATTTCTGTTAAGACATGCCAACTCTAAATAAGCAACCATAGCGTACCTTTTGATATACTTTGCTTTGTGTTTATGTACGCTATCCTTGTGAATTTAAGGGATATCTTTATTAGATGTATTCTAAATTTGTAAACTCAAGTAAAATGTTGAAAACATGGCCGAGAGAGAATGGAGCCATATTTTGGGTGGCGGTGAGGCGAAGAGTTTAGGTATTCAGTTGGTACGGGTTCAAATCCCCATACCACCTGAATACCTAATGTGGTGACCTCAACATGATCTGGGAGAAAGGAATAAAGCCTTCTTTTAGACATTCTAGCCATGTGGTAGTTTGTCACCTCACCACCAAAAAAACATGATGGCACTCTAGGTCATGCACCATTGAGAGGAGATGAGAAGGGCATATACCACACTCCGGTGCACACACCTACTAACCAATGGCGCCTCTGTATTGGTCGTATTACGCTCCACTGTACTGAGGGGGAGTGGTGTGCAAACACTTGTCTCCCTCAATCACCATCACCCAGTGCCATGACCGAGTGAGAACGGTGCCACATTTTAGGTGGTGGTGAAGCGGGGAGTTTAAGTATTCAGTCGGTACAGGTTCGAATCCCTGTATCACCTGAATACCTAAATTCAGTAAATTCTACATCACAGCTCTATTAGGTAATTCCCAGATATCGAAAATCAAGTTTTCTCTCCATAAATGAACTGATTAATAGAAAACGCATCTGGTGTATCATCATGGATGTGATAAAGCAACAAAATTCGTCCCTACATTATATAACAATAAAAATATGTCTTTAAAAGTTCTGTATGGTCTTTGGCAATACAGTACTGGTTAACTGAACCAACTGAACCAGTAAAGAAGAATGATTTCTGTATCGACATGCCAGCGCTAAATAGGCAACCTTGTTTCATGAATGCTATCGTTGTGAAATGAAGAGATGACCCTTATCAGTTGTATTCTAAATCAGTGAACCCAAACAAAACATCGGAAGTACATGCAAATTGACTACTTTTATGCCACCATGTCTTTATACAACACAAGTACCTATATGCGTTAGATTTATGGAACTTACTGAGTATACGGTGAAAGAGACGAATTCCGATAGATACACTTACATATTTTTTCTTTGTAGTATCCCAATAAACGATTTTTTTGGAATTATTTTCCCAACAACTAATTCAGTTGTAATAATTATACATATACAACTCCTTAAAACGCTACCTATTCTATTTCAATGTCGTTAAGATCTGTTAGGTACCATAAAGTAGACTAACCAATTATAAATAACTACCTACAATGTCAAATAATACAAAAATGCCAATGGGTAAATTTTTAAGAATCATCTCATTGTATTTTACATCATCGGGGGTTATCCGGACAAATTTTAATTTAAAAACATCACAATATATGAGCCAACTTTGAGAAAGGAAAAATCCTAGTTTAAGGCACTTTAAAAGTGGGTATCTATATCTATATTAGCTTCACCAAGAAATTGGATAACTGTGCTGAAGATTTTCAAGAGATTTTACGCTTCATCTTCAACGACGAAGGGAGCACATTTGTACGAACCTTTGTACGAACGGATGATTTCTGCAGATGATTCAGAACCTTTCGAAGTCAATACGGATTCATCGATTTTTATCATTCAGTTGAATTCAACACAAAAATTAAAAATGGAGGTCTTATCACATGTCGACCCCAATCCCTTCTTCGATGTAAAATTCTTAGGTCATAGTTGAATAAAACCTGAAATCCTAAGTAATGCTCCGTTGATAATTTTTAGGGACCCCTTACACCGATCTACGTTTAGTTAACCCTGAAAAAAAGATGATTTAATCATTTTTCGTTCCCTTGTAACGAAGTAATGAGGTGACAGGAGAGTGAAAAAACACATACTGAAACATCACAACCAGTAAATGAAGGAACTTAGATTATTTAGCATTTACCATAATCCATAAAATGTGCACTGCAGTCGTAAACAGGTAATCCCTCCAATCGTAACTTCATCTTCGAATTCGTTTAAACTGCATCCCAAATCCGTTTCTATACTTTCATTACGATCTTATCTTTTGCAGGCATCGATACGGTAGTAACGACATCGTTACAACATTGCCAATATCTTTATACGGGATAAAGTGGATTTTCACGAAACGAAACGGAAATAAAAGCCAAAGAAAAAAAAACGTCTCAAAAAAACGACAAAAGGTAAGTATGGTACATAAAATGCTAACGTTTCAATATTATTGAGTTGCAACACATTGGCACTCCTCTCTCCTTGAAATGAACAAAACAAAAAACAAAAAATAAATAGAAGTCCATAAAAATAAATTATGTAATGAACGACGAAACTGAAATTCCTAAATTTTTTCTTTTTCGCCAACTTTCAACCGGGTCTAAAAATATATTTGATAAGATAAGTGATAAAAGAAATCCGAGAACAAATTTTTTCAAAATAAACGCACATTTACGTCATCGACCGATGAGCAGGAGTGGGCGAGATTTCCAAAAAAATGATTCGGATCAAGGATCCTCTTCCTCTTCGACTTTTCAAAAAGTGATTCGAGTCCGGATAACGGATTTTTTGTGAAAAAAAAAAAAAAAGGATCTGCCCAAGATCCTTTTGTTTTCGCAGATCTTTCCAGTGTTGAGTAGGATTAAGAAACGGAAACCGAATTGTTTGGAAGTGGAAACGGTATTTTTTTGCATGGAAACCTAAATAAGCGGAAATATTAAAATTCTGAAACGGAAATCAGAAACGATTAACTGAATTAACCGATTAGTTTCAAACTTTCAAGACCAATAACAGAAACATAACAGACACAAAATGATGAATTGTTTCCATTTCTCACCTGATTAATTTTTAATCTGGGTAGGTGTTATTAAAATTCATATCATTATGTTACAATTCAATGAACATTTTGAATGATTCTGGCTGTTGTTCTGGTTCATCGATTTTCTTCAAATTTACCAGAAATGGTTACTTCGGTAAGCTGATTGAGTGTGGCAAATTGCAAAAAATTCGATGAAACAAAACATCAGCCAGTATCACGCAAAATTTTCGTAGCACGGTAACATATAATGCTATGAATTTCAAGAACACCTATCTTAGGAGAAAAAATTTAAAACAATATTGAAAAAATATCGATATTGTTTGGGAAATACGGAAAAATATCGGTATTATTCGGGAAATATTTGAAAAACATTAATATTTGAACAAGATCTGGAAAATTTTTTTTTTAAATGGAAATGGAAACAGAACCTAAAATGGAAATTGAATGAAAAATTTTATTAACATCAGGAAATATAACAGAAACGGAAACAAAAAATAACTAACAATATAGTAAATTTTAGAAACTCAACTAATGGAAAAAAAAAAAATGAAAAAACGTAGTATTTCTCTATTCCTGCCAGAAAAAAGGTTTTTCATCGATTTCATACAAATTTTGAAGTATTTCATTATAAATTCTTCTTATTTTAATATTAAATATACGCCAAAATATAAATTTTGAACCAAAGTCAGGCTTCTGCTCCCTTTTACCTTCATTCTTTACATTTTTTTAATCAAATCTGAAAGACGGATCGTGAGAAAATTTATCCGAACAGATACTTCAGATCCCTGACCAGAAAATGATTCAAATTACGGATCACAGATCACAAAATTGCGATCTGCGAAGAGCCACAGCCAGCCAACATATCTCAACTGATTTTGTGTTAACCCAATACATTATTTTCCAAAATCCAAATAGTACTATCCTCCCTCTCAATAATGTGAGTAGTGAGCACCGTAAGTTGGAAGTAGTTTTTCCACGAATATCATATCATTTAATAATTTTATTTCCCGATGGTATTTTTCTCGTTAGGTGTCGATTGCTGATTGCTGATGTTTTTTTCGAATACCAGTACCCTTCGTGGAAACGGTTTCATTTCTCAAAGAAGAATAAAGAAAAACGGCCTAAACGCTATACTAAATAAATTGTTGACCCAGTCTCTCGTATAACTGGATCACGTAATCGGTGTGAATTCTCTCGCCTTCAGTGTATTCACGTTCGGTTCGTGAGCAGGGCATTAAAAAAAACAAAAAAAAAAAAAAAACAGCCAATGAGTTAGAGAGAGAGAGAGAGAGAGAGAGAGAGAGTGAGTGAGTGAGAGAGAAAGACTGTACACTTTAGAACTAAACCTACACTTTTGTTTTATTTTTTCATTTTTTCAGTATTTTGGTCGTCTAATAAGTACCTACTAGATTAGGAAATTTGAAAAATCCTGCGTATAAAAATTCGTAGGTTTATTTACGAAATTTCAATTGAAAAACACGTACCAGCCAATGAATGGATTTGAACAAGTGTGAGAGAGAACGAGTGGAGAAGATCGAAAACGAGTAAAAATCAACGACACGAAAAAAAAAAAGAAGGTTCGCACGTTAACCGTGACCATGAGGGTTGCAATGACGTCATATCCAGTTGAGTCACGTAGTTTTTCCACAACGTACGCATCCGAAAAGAAAAACGGTCCGTACGTCGGTCGGTCGATTAAACGTGCCGTCGGCAAGGCAGTCTGCCGAAGAAGAAAAAGGTTTATCCTCAGGAACACGCCCGAAACGATGAAGATGCATTTTCTCTCTCCTCCTTCCTAACAGAGTATACGTTATAGTCTCTTTTGGCTTTTTTTTCTTTCTTTTTTTTTCTTTCTTCGTCGTCGTCGTCGTCGTCGTCGTCCTCGTCGTCGTCGACATCTCCTTCTCTTTCTACTTCATTATTTGGTTCAAGTATCTGGCACAAAAATTCAGGGCACGTGTAACGACAATTCGTGATCAACGAGCTCCTGAGTAGTGGTGGTGGCGGTGAGTTCCACAAGAGATTCTTAGGTACGCGTGGGTACCACCGAACCCTTCAACTTCGGCGTTTTTTCTTGGCGTGAGTAGGCCTATCTTTTTCACGTTGCCTATTTTATTTCGTAAAATTTGAAATGAGTATGACGTGCGAAGCGAGCAAAACGTACAAATTTGTGTGGGTACGTAGGTACGTACCCGGATAACAAAATGTACCGCACATACCTATTACGCATATACCTGCAGTAATATGCAGCCCCGTACGTGTGTATACGTTACACATTATTGTACCTACATTCACAAACGAAACTAAAAGAGGAAAAAACTAGCAGCGATAAAGAAAAACAGTTAAACGAAGATTCCACGTCCAAAGGTTAACTAATTGACGACAACGAACTTGCAGGCTGGAGGATAAAAGGGGTGCATGATCGTTCGTGAACAACTTGACCCACGGTATTCGACGCTCCATTGATGAATGGGTGCTCGTTTTCTACTCGACCCTCCGCCTCCGCCTCCTCCTCATCCTCATCCTCCGCGTTCACCTATTCGCCCTTCGCCGCCGTGGTCGTCGTCTTCCATCGTCTTATTTTCTCTTTGTGCGTGAGATAAACATAAGAAACGTGTTCGGAAGACGAATACCGGTTGGTATGATATTCGCGGAACCACATCAGTTCATCAATGAAATCGAAAAGTTTCTGGTTACTCTAAACAGAAGAAAACGATTAATGGACGAGGGGCTCGAAAGCCGAAGAATGCCAGCGGCGAAAATCACTGCGGTGGAAAATTGAATGTCAAATTTACGTTCGATGTAGGCTGGGAGTTCGAAATCTATTAGGAAAAAAAGTGCGCAGCTCTTACAGCTTCTCGATAAAAGGCCTGGTATTCTATTCAATTCAGAAAAACGCGGAAATAGTTTCCGTGAGAGGCTTTCCTACTTGGCAAGGTAAAATTCGAAAACCACTGGTTCGCGAATAGTGCGGAATTTTATGAGCCGATTCTGTGGGTAGGTGTTGTTAACTTCTCAGAAAATGATCGTGTTTGCGTCGTAAGTGTTAATATGTGATAATTAATTTAATTATGCTCCGTTTTCTGGCATTGTCTTCTTATCAAAACAGTTTATTTTCAAATCTTTCTATTTGGAAATATGAATTTTTCAGGGTTTTGTCAATTGGCAAAACTCTCACAGAACTAAAACCTTGGAGTTTGAACAGAGTTACCACTCAGAAAATTTATAGGATTTGCATTTCTTGCACAGTCGAGGATACATTTGTATTTAATTTTCGTTTTGTTAAATAATTGTTATCCCCACTTGAGGATATTATAGGTAACCATGATTTTTTCGTAACCTTTGTTTTCACATTTTGTTAGGCTTAAAATCCGATGTGATGGAGGCTTAAAAATGGATTACTTAGTTTTTATGATTTTGAAGTACAAAAAACCCTATTAAAATCACCATTATTTTCCTTCTTGTTTTCTTCTTCCGTTTCGTCAGCTAGTTCTGTATTTTGTTTTTCATCTGTGAATCTAGTGATGCACACTCATCGATTGGTTCGACTAATCGATTACCTGGATTAATCAACTGATCGATTTTTTGCTACTGGATTTATTTTTGCAAAATTAATCAATTAATCGAATATCATTCAGGCTTGGGCAAAAATCACAAAATTTTTATTAAAAAAATAGATGAAATATGAGAAAAATCCTTCGACCGTATACTAGATAGACTGCTATGTCAATGAAAATTGAAGCACACATAAATGACGTCACAATGTGGCAAATGCATGTTAAATCCCATAAAAAATTTTTGAAGAAAGAAAAGAAATCAAAAAAATTTATTTTTTCTTCTAAAATGAATTTTTTAATAGAAAAAAAAAAGAAATGATTATGTACAATTTTTCAACAAAAAAAAACAACCCAGCTAAAATAACTTCAAAAACCTGGAAATAATTGCAGTATTTATAACCTGGGTAAAATAACTTCTTGCCCCAATATGACATCACATTCTGTATTTATCAGTGCTTCAATGGGAAGCATTGTAAAATATTGTACAGGGCCAGTCTATCTAGTATATGGTCGAAGGGAAAATCCTACTTGTTGGCTATTGCAGAAGAAACGTTTCATATTCTACCTCAAAATTAATGCGTGTTGAACAAATTATGTTTGCAAGTTGGTGTAAGAAATGGAATAGATTATTTGAAATAATTGATTAATCGAACAGTTTTCAAATAATCACGCATCATTATGTGAAGCAAAAACCCCATTGCAACATCGTTTATCGATGTAGCTTGTTCTATTTATAGACCTACCTAGTAGCATAGGTATTTCAAGAACCTCGTGGATTTGGGATATTTGCTTTTGAATAAATAGGATAGATATGTACAAAATTTTTTTGTGCGGTCTCTGACGTACTTTTCACTTTTTGTTGCAAACTTAGTTTTTTTCACTTTTTGTTGCAAAATTTGTTTTCTTGTCTTTCAAATTTTATTTTTTTCACTGTTTTTTGCAAACTGTGTTATCACTTTTTGTAGCATACGACATCATCTTTTTGCTATGTACCTCAGGCTTTAACTATAATATAGTACTGGACTAGTAAATCTCCATATAAGATCAATATACTTTTTAATGTCAAGACATACTGGTGAAAAAGTAGGCAACCCTAGCATACCTTCTGCATATTTTTGACATTTTGCTATTGATAAAGATATCCCTTCAATTCATAAGGATAGCATACATAAACACAAAGCAATGTACGTCAAAAGGTACAATCTGGTTGCCTATTTAGAATCATTGTTTTTTACTAGTCCATAGTACATAGTCAAAGTGGAAATAGGTAACTTATGTTCAAGTTTGTATACTCATATAAAGTTTTACTGATTTTTAAAATAGGATATCTTGAAGAAAAATATGTAAATGGGTATATTTTTTTCATCAAATATTCAATATTTCTTTCACTTGTAAAATATTATTTGAAAAAACTAAATTATCCAGAACCAGAAATCATCTTTCTTTACTGGTCCAGTACTATATTGTCAATGACCACAGGTTAAACATTTCAATTGTTAAAAACTTGTCATCCTGGAACTCAAGTGTAGTACCTACTTTTTTGTCTAACATAGAATACATCTAAGTACAATTACTTTAAAGCTGCATACAGGTCTGTTGAATCCAGAGACATACAGCTAAAGAGATGTCCAATGCCCAATCAAAAACATGACAAAAAGAGAATATTATAAAATATTTCGAACCGATATTTGTTACTCAGCATGTGTTGTAGCTTGATAGTGTGTGTGTATTGGCATAAAAATATCTATTTTCATTATAAAATATGTACAGTTTTATCTGCACAGAATGTTGAACGAAGTAAACTTTTTGTTGTTGATGATGATGAAGGTTGAAGATGTTTGTCACGTTTTTGTACCACAGAATATAGAAAATTGGATATCTCTTTAGCTATATGTCTCTGGTTAAATCAAGACTTCAACAGTTGAACACCGCATTCATCTCAGTTGATGATTTTTATATAGAACAGAGAAAATTTAGTAAAGAGCTGATGGGGTCTGATCGAACTGTTCGAGTTAAAGAATATCTGAGATTCAAAATATTTATGTTGCCAGATAATACCAAATCAAACAAAAGCGACAGTTTTATCTAGTAAAAAACATTTCTTTCCACCATCTCCAAAAGTAATTTTTATCAATGATGCAAGCACTCCATGAGTATTTTACCTTTAGCATTCCATATATCGATGTTGAACAAAAGCGCCACTTCAGAAAAGACTTTTTTCTCTTACTTGTCAATTTTTTCATATAGGTACTTCTAGGTTTTCCACAGAAAAAACTCTATGAACCATACCCATGAGTGGTGCTTCTAGGAGTGTTTTACAAAAGCTTCTGAAGCCTGATACGAAACCGGAATTAGTGCAATTGAACTCCCAACATTCCAGAAGTGGCGCTTACGGGCTGTATCCCCTTATATTGTGACTTAAAAAAAAATTTTTTGTAAAGAACTGTTGACTATGAAACTATGAAGTAATGAATAATCAGAATGAAAGCAAATGTTAGACCGACGAAATTAAAAAAAGTAACTACAATGATTCAGCATTTTGTTTCAATTATTTGAATGTTATTTTACCCCAGACCCTGAGGCAAATACCTCAACCCAAAATTTTAAAAATATTCCTCTTCTATTTTTCTCACTATTTATAATTACAGAGAAAAAAAGAAAGAAAAAATTAGGGACACTTTCCCTCTTACCACCCATTTGGACATCTATTCAAAAACGAATGTGTCTTGAGTATTTTGTCAGTATGACTTGAAGTTATTGTGTCAATATAGCAACTGTAGCCATTTCTATGCACAATGAAAAGATACCATTTTTATGCTCATTTGGCGGTGGAGAGAAGAGAGGCATTAATTAATATAATTTATTTTATAGAAAATTTAGTGCCAAACATTTTCATATTGTATTACTTTTTCGAAAAAATTAATATTTGTTAAGATAAACGTGAAAAATTGTTCTAAGGGGCAGATTCACCCACCCATATCTGTGAACACTCGTAGCGGGGAGAATGTAACTTCTAATACGTCATTTTAGACGCCCCAACCGATCGATTAGTGAGGAAATCAAAACTATTCTAATTTATCCGAATAAAAAGCCTCTCTTGATTGGACTACTCACTATGTCTCAATGAAAATATTACCATTCTCACGACAGCTATTCACAACTAACCAAAGTCACATAATTTCTCATTTTCCATCGTCATGTGTTTCAAATGTGTCGTACATTTCTTCACTATTATAAATGAAAACTATGCTCTTTTCCTAATTCTCCAGTTGATACAAGAAAATTTACTTACAAACTGAGTACCTACCTACTTATTCTTAAAATCTCATCAAGTTCTTGATTAATCTTAGTAGAGTGTAATCTGAATTTTGTGCTTTCATTCATTGCAGTTTTATTCAAATTCTTCATCGCTTATTTTCTCCAATTTTTAATAATTTTGCTGATGAAGTACATACCTACTTAAAAATCATTTTTGCATCAATCGTTGAATTATCATATCCATTTTCAATGAAAAAAAAAAAAAAAAAAAAAAAAATTAGACGGAAAATGCCTTATTATCTTAATGATCAGCAAATGTATTCAATTTCAGTCACCGAGTTTCTCCCCAAAATGTGACCGAAAATTTGTCAATTGAAACATAAAAACCACTTTTCTAATTTTTTCGACACTACTACAACTGCTACGACAATATTTCCTCGTCTTTGTAGAAAAACCAGGAGAATTTTACGTTATTTTATGCTAAAATAATGACTCATCGCACTCTTTCAAATGAGACGAAACAAATTCAACAATTTAGATATCCACACAAGTAAATAAGTATATCTAACTAGGTATAGGAACAAGTGAAACGACCAAAAGATCTTTTTATTTATTGCTTGTTACAGTGTCTTCGAAATACAGTATTCGCCAAGGAATATAATTGTGTTTTTTCTGTGTGAATGCTGAAATATCACTCTTTTTTTTTCTTTTTTTTTTTTTGATTTTTCACTTTGAAATACCGAACAGCTTCAGTTTCATCTGGTAAACCAGTTCAGTCATCTCCATTCACAACGAAAAGGACTTAAAGGAACAATCGATAAATATTATTTTTCAATTATGTTGAAGAGAAACCGTGACTGCAAATAACAACAAATTGCATTTAATTTTCAGTTTAGAGAAACAATTTTTTTTTTCTCAAATTGATGTATTATTGCTGCAATGATAGACGATTAGCAAAAGTAACTATACAGTATAAAATGGAAGACACAAAATCCCACTCAAACATATTTTCTTATTTTTAAGTTTTTGTTGTTGTTGTTGTTGTTGTTGTTGTTTTCTTCTTCAAAGAGAAAACTTTTAACACTTGTTAGAATAGCCGTCGTCCTACATTGTAACCATTTCCGGATTATCTATCCTCTGTTCATCTCTTTCTTTCAGCTAGTATATTTTTATTAGTCAAAGAAATAAACGTATATACACCAACATACAAATAGATCCTATAACGTGAGTTCAACTGGAAACAGTTAATTTGTGCTTGTCGCTTCGCGAATTGTTACATTGGCCTAATCAACGTCTTCCTTGTTAGTCACTTAATTCGAATTAAATACGTTTAAATCGTTAACACATTTCTTTACGACTTCTCGGCAGAGCCACGTCTTTAAATATGAATTCTGCAATACCTATGCAATATGAGTGTATGAAACCTGAAATATGTAATATATCCAAATAGGTGACTATCTACTTTAATTATTTCATGAATCGTGTATAAAAAATAAACTATAATACCATAACTTTTCATTGGTAAGTGCGTATCTATATTGCCACCCAGACTTTTCGATTAATTAATTAATGTTTGAATTAGATTAAACAATAGTCTTCTGCATTCGACTGAAGACGGCCAGAAGGATGAAAACTCAATAAAGGTGGTTCAGTAATTTTTCGGTGGTTATTCATCGTGCGATCAATTTACCAAACGAAAATTCGGCCAGAACAAATATTATTCCAAAATATAAATATGGAATTTTTTGCGATTAGTGGCGTAATTAGGTTTTTTTTTGTTAGGTGAGTCATTAGTGTGTTAGGAAAAAAATTGCCGGTAATAGTAGACAAACGCCTTTTTGGGGGGAAGGGCTGATATCAAACCTCCCTCTACTGCTCAATCAAAAAAAAGTACAATTTTGCACAGGAACTGTCGTTAACAGCAAACAATAAGAGCGAAAATAAAAACTTTTAAAATCAATTCACATCGGGTAATTTTTTTTTGCGTAAAATGCTTTGCTAAGCCATGGCTTATGCTGGATCACAACACTCTATAGAATTAAGAAAATAAGTAAATTATCTGCTTTAAGTTTCTCATCAAAGTAATTTTATTTCACATCGAACTTTTTTTTTTTCATAATTCCTCAAATCTTTCACAAATTTGGTCGCATTAATAATAGAATAAAGGAACGAATACAAATTTAGCCAGTTGACTAGTGTTTAACTGTTTTAAAAAACAATTTTGCAAAAAAAAAGTTAATTACCCCTTAATTAAGTATACCTGGTCATATCTATTCAAAATAAATTTTTGGATTCCATTTTATAGAAATTTCAAATAAAATTTGTCAAAAAAACCCCTGAAAACTGACTAATTATTTTCGATGGATGGTTCTGTTCCTTTCTCTAAAGACATGCAAAAATTTGAAAAAATAGACTTACCGTGCATTTACAGATGTCGAATGTCCCACTTCGGAATCTAATGGCTTTCTGAAAATAAAAATACAATTGAATAAAAATAATGTAAGGCATATAACCATTCTATCTTGTCATGCCCTAGGATAAGTTGATTTTAGTTTTATTTCATTCCTTAAAATGAAATTTTCGAGATCAATCAATTATGTTCAACCCTCGGGTTAGAATTAAAATATTACTACCTGTATGACGCAAAATCCATCGTTAATTTTTTTTATACAATGTAAGTTTTTTGAATACGAGGTTCGTGAAACTTAAACTGAGAATGTTAGTTTCTTCACTTTAGTTTGGGTTAACCTGGGAAGATTTTTATTTTGGAGAAGAGAAATTTGAGAAATCAGTGTTCCCAGGTAAAATTCGAACTCTGGGGTTAAGGCTACATTAATTGTTGCAATTATTATCGAACTCCTCCCCTCCATTTATTACAAATTCAGAAATTCGACTTTTAAAAAGTTGGTGAAGCATAAAACAATGTAAATCAGTGGTGTGCTGAAGAGGGGATACAAACCAAAGAAAAAACTCATAACTCCATTCCTCGGTGATGGCTAAAACGAACAAACATTTAGAAATTTAATGACTGAACCCTGCCACCAAAAATCTTAATCTCGATCTTTACTCACGACAGACTTACGAGTATATCTGCAGACAGGATTGTAACTGGTTTCATGAATGAGTTACTCACCATGCAATATTCGTACCAAGGTACCCATTCCCATATTGATTTATACTGTAATCAGAAATTGAAATACCCAAGTGGCGAGTACAGCTGAGTAAAATATACACGAGTACAGTTGGATAAAATGTAATCAGATGAATAATCACTGCTCGAGTAAGTTATAACAGGTGGGTATCTTTAGTTTCACTAAATAATTTCCAGAGTGATTTGTGGAGAATGACAGAATGATTTTTATTTCTACAGTTTTATAAGTAGTTTTTGATTGAGTCGTGGATTCAAAAGTTCAAATCCCATAGGATACTTCATTTCTTTAACTAATTTTTTTTTTTTTTAATTTTAATAAAAACAACACTGCTCTCCACCTTTATGTATAAAGGGACGATGAACCTATTCATTTTGTTTTGTTTTTGAATAAAAACCCATATGTGTTATGCCTCCTAGTATAGAAAAGAATTACAATGATAGGATCAAACAGACATTATTATGCAAAAAAGTTCCAGGTCTACGCTTACACTTTTAGTTCTATACCAGTTCTGTTAAAAGTTGGTTCTCACTTCTAGTCAACGGTTTTGGTTCAATGTCAATGCTGAGAATTGAAAACTGATACTGATTTCTCAATATATTAGTTTTTTAAATAAGATAAGCGCGGTTATATCTTTGAAAAGAAACTTCTCACTAGTACTTACCTGCCGAATCAAGAGAGAAAATTGAACTCTTTCGGCAGAAATTTACTTCCAGTACCATAAATGTATCTGCTGAAGACAAATGTGTTATTAAAATGTACTGAGCACAACCTTTTCCCTTCTCCAGAAAAAAAAAATACAAGTATTCTTCAGCATCCAAGTCTCAAGCTACCTATGCTGCTGCTGCTGTTCATTTTGTAATATCCCCAAAAATTTTTTTCATTTAAAAAAAAAGTAAAGGCTGAGAAGTCCGAGATCTGGACCTAAAATAAAAATTATTTCTGACAAAATAATGACCTCACAATTTGAAAACAATTTTTTGGAAACGGAATTCGAATTCAGACATTATATTATCCGAATTCGAACTCGTATTCAAATGAAGACATGAAGACAGAAATAAAATCTGATTCTTTTTCAGGCGATTTTAATACATTTTATTTCAGTATCAATTCTTCCAAATTCAAACAACTCTCGACAAATAATTTGGCTCAATCCGACAGACTGGCGCCATGAGATATATGGGGATGAACACAAATTGAATGGAAAGTAAAAACCCACAGTCGGACATGAATGCAGTCAACCTTGTTTCGCTTTATCTCTCGCCTTTCCACGCTTTGCTTGCGGTTTGCAGTCATATTATATTTTATTTTATTAGTCATCCACGTGTGCTTAGCCTATTGTATGTCGACATATATATATTTATTATCTGTAATTCTATTGGCTGCACACATATATTAATTCCTCTCGCTTTTTATATTATCGACATCGCATGTTTGAAGCAATTAAGCAGACAATAAGTAGGGAAATTTTATCAACAAGAAGTACTGACTTGTGAAGACAAATTCTAATTTTAATTCACTCTTGTTCTGGTGATACCTGGTAATAGGTTTGTCTTTACAATGCAGTCCTTTTTGTGTAGGCGGATAGTAGCAAGTCCAAGTCTCAAGTCGTACATTAAAATCCTCGTGTAGGCAATTTTATTATGTGTACCATTTAAGGATGTAGATTAACTTCAACCTGATCTACCTTGAAGACAAACTAGGATGGTAGTTCGAATTCTGGTTAGGTTCAGTTGAAGACAAAATACAAATTAGGGATGTTCTTTCGTCATGAAGGATCAGTAATGACGACACATAAGTCATTTCTAATTTCGTCAATTTATATATCACACTTTAAGGCAATTTTTTGAAAACACCTACGAGGTGAAGTTAAAGTCATCAATACGATTTGATGGAGTTCCTGACATCTGTTAGGAGGGAAATTTGGTGTGTTGAAGACAAATTTAGGACAAGCTTAGTTCAAGATGACTGCTTTGCTCTGTCAATCAAAGGCCATGTAGAGCCTTCTTTAGCTCATAGTGGATTTGATTTCATCTATGTTACTTTATTTTCTCACCTCACCCTCATTTTAACCAAAAGCTCCAAAACCTAAAGTTTCATATTAGGAGTCTTTTACACAACACAACCATCACTTATGAAGACCAACAATTAGGTAAAGACACAACAACTTTCTGATGGTTTCCCCTGCTTGTTGTCTGCAATAGCTTTTTTTTTTACCTTTTTATTTTTCCGCTGTACACTTTGCTTTATTCCGATTTGTTGACACTATAATTCTTTTGTAATTATAGTCTTTGACAAAATAATTCTGCTTTTTGTTTTTGTAAGTTTCAAACCTCTTATAGATCAAAACTTTGTTAGGCTCTTCTGTCTACACCACCCAGCTTATTGCTGATTCAACATATTAATTTTCTGAGATATGAAGACACTTGTAAGCTGTGTTCCACTGTGTTTGAAGAAGTTTAATTCAAGCCAAGAAGAATTCAGCTGTAGGATATTGTCAAAGTCAAATAAATAAAATGACTTGAAAACAAATTCAAGACCCCTCGATTCAGTGTTTCGGCTGCATGGTGCCCTAGTTTTAGGACATTGTGATGTCATTAACATTTAAACACCACAATAGATTAAAGGTTGACTTTATGAGCTCATTGATTTCAAATTGCCTCTTGAAACAAGGTAATCAATTTCGGGCGCCTCAAGGCACACACAGCCAAACCCAACCCCACTTCCATAGAAAACTTTGTTTGAAAAAAATAAGTTTCATTCAGTTCAAAAACAAATTCATAGCGAATAATCGATATTATTTATCATACGAACATATTGGTACTCATGAATCTGATCCGATATCAGATCGTAGTTGCTAGATATTAATGGGTATACGTTCTACCCAGATGCAGACCATGTTCATATAGACCGGTATAGTCATTATTCAGATCCAAATTATTGGCCTACTCATATAACCAAGTATACTGATATCCATAGTGAGTATATATACAGATGAGTGTATACTCACTATGTGCGTAAGTATACAAATTACAAAAATATAATCAATACTCAAAAATATCAAAATTATATTAGTTTTATAGATATTTATCGTACTCGTGCAGGTCTCTCCAAACAGAGGCTCTCTATGGAACAGACGAAAAATATAACAAAGAATTTTTCCCAACTCATACACCAAAAAGAAGTTATTATTAAATCGATTTTGATTAGCAAAATATGAGATTTTCAAAGCAGTTTGGAACATTGAAAATGGTTTTCATTTCTTCACCAAGTGTAGAAACAGGGTAGAAATGAGTTTTTTCTCAACTGTTTTTAGTTTATTTCTTCACAGCACCATTTAAATGTACGCAAGTTGCAAAATGTCACAATGAAAAAGAGACATTGCACGTGGTGATGCTTACACAAAGAACCAAGTTCACTTCTCATAATATTTAATTACATCTAAAATTCCATTCATGAATAAAGTTTACCTGTTTAATCGAATAAATAATAACCTCTCTTTGGTGAATTTGCTGAAAAAAATATCGTACTCAACTAGTCACTCATTTTGCTAACTGGTTGAGTAAAATACTATTTTATCCAAATTTTCAATGTCTACATCAACATCGAATAAATCATGTAATTAACATTTTTAGGCACTTGGAAAGACACATCCCCCAATAATATTAACCTAAAACTGAAAAGCACGATTAGGTAGGTACATATGTCTAGTAGGCGTGATGGATGAAAAAAACAAACAAAAAAAGAACAAACAAACATACAAACAAAACAAAAATGTGTGAACTTCATATTAGCATTGCATTTTTTTTCTTCTATTTGCCAAAAATACCTAGTGATGATAAAAATTTTGGGCTTTTACAACCAATACCACTTCCCCTTCTTCACAAAAAATCTTTAATTTTTATATAATTATTATTTCGAAGTACAATTGCACTTAATACCACAATCATCATCTGACAAGTTAATCCCTCCATACAGGAACCAAATCCTAATTCAGCTTCGTTAATTATTATTCTCAGTTCATTTTGCTCCGCCCGATCATTACATCGATCTCAGAAGCCGATACAGAAAAACAGAATTTAAGATATCATTTAACTAATTCGAGATTATTGTCCTAACTGGTTATTAAGTGAGTACCTACTGTAGTGGCAGAGACACTACAGTTGTAGGCACTAATAATTAATGTGTGTTTAACGTCCATAGGACTACAAAATATACATCGTCACACACCTATCTCGCTCACTAGATCCGTAACGACTACGGCGACCTCCTCAGCCCAGTCACTCGCCTACCTACATTTCTTCAGTAGGCGAGTTCCCTTTACGCCCGCCAGGTGCGCAGGAGATTGTGGATGTTCGCACCCACGATACCTACTTTTAACTGACGTTATTGCGATGTAACTCGTTTTTCGTAATGATATATGACAAGTCGTCTCTAAAATATACGACAACAGACGTCCGGTACTCATATCATCCTTCTTACATCCTTACAATACTTTTAAGGAGGGGGAAGATGCAGAAAATTCTATTCGGACTTGGTTTCACATTTTTATTTAATGTTTAAGTTTTAAGAAATAAGAATATACTTATAGGCTACATATAGTATTGAACTATAGACTGTAGACTTAGTGCTTGTATAGGTGCATGTTACGATTGGATTCGCATTACCTACGTATTCGATCGAAAAATCAGATTCTGAGCTCATTGGTTCATAAGTTTAAAATTTAAAACTTCATAATATGAGAGTTGAATTGGCTGAGCTAGTTATTTAATAAGAGATTTTTAAAACTAAGACTGCAATCTTGCATAACGTATTCAATTTTTTACTGGTAAATACGATTGGATACTTAATTAAAATTTTCCTGTACCTACGAGGTCTGTACAAAAAGAACGTAGACTGAGTCAATGAAATCATGATTTTTTTTTCCTTTTTTACAAATAAACATTGTGGTAGGTCAGGAATACATTGGAAAATACACTCCCTTTATATTTGAGGTGTCAGTGTTGCCCAAAGATGAGAAAAAAATCAGTCTACGAACTTTTTGTACAGACCTCGTACGTGAATTTGTGTGATGTTTCTCACCTACGAAGTTGTTCATTATTAATATGAAATTCCCAATTAAAAATATTAAAATAATATATTTTTCATGATTATAACCTATTTTTGAATACCGCCGTATCAAATCACTGGGAAAATTTTTTGATAATCCCATTTTAAATGATTTTCGCAAAGTATTAAGTAACAGAGAAACGTAAGAATCGAGTAGTTAAAGTTGTTGCCCACTGAGTCGGATGCGATGGATTTGAAACAGAATACCGATTCAGTTTCTGCTCAGTGTCACAGGAATTGTGGGGTTTTGGGGGCCAAATCCCCAGAAATGTTTTAATTGCCTCACATGCCTTCGAAAAAGTAATCGTAAATCAGGCTGTTGCTTAAACAATATTTGTCAAAAGCCCTATTCAAAAATTGTGCTCTGGCTACGCCACTGTCTCTGCCCATTCCATTACTCCATGTTTAATCCTTACGGCATCAAACAGTTAGGTCGACACAATCGTGGAGATGGACTCAGCTAGTACGCTATCTACACCGTACTAGTTACGAATTTATAGCAAAATTGGCAAAAAGGCGAATAATCCGGGAGCGTTGCCATCCCATCGGATCACAAGTGTAGTTTAGTTCTTCGAAACTGGTTTGTGCTTTCCTTTTCAGCATCTACAGGTGACGTGGTGAGAATTCAGACAGAAATAATACTCAATCAGTCAAACTCAGTTAACAAACTTGGATGTAAGAACGCGTCATCAATCGACCTCGGTTATCCTGCACAGGGAAAGTGCCAAAATAAATTTGTAATATTTCTGTAGTGAATACTGAAATTTATAATTTTCAATATTTCATTTTGAACAGTAAAACTGACCTTAATTTATATGCATATGAATTTTAAAATTATTAAATTGGAACCAAATTTTCAGCTTATAAGTTACATTTTTGAACATTTATTATTAAAAATTCCACGTATCACTAGCAAAGAATAACGTTATGCCAGAGATTCACATGAACCCATGTTTCTTACACATTTTTTCCCTCTGTGTAGCCTTTGTGAAGGTTTGTTTCTGAAATAATATTTTTACAGTTTTAGCTAGGTTAATTACTAACTTAAAAGTTAGAGTTCGAATTAATTTCATTCAACTGGGTCTTAATCTTTTGCCATCTGAGATTTGTAGAAAAGGTCTGTCAGTCGAAGAAAAGCTCCACTGAACTGACGAGTCACGTATCGTTCAAGTAATTGTATTTTTTCATCGTAGAACACAATTTTTACAAAAATCGTACCTATATAAAAGTTGAGGAAAACAAATTGTAATAATTATTTTATAACTGTTTATGTGCCTATCCATTAGCTGAAAACTAATAAGCAGAAAAATTTCACTATTTCTTTTGTGGCTAGATGAAGAGAAATGATGCTCAATGAGAACGCGTTTGTTGACACTCGAATTTTACTTCACTTAAAGTTGTAAACCCATTTTGGTCTGTTAATCTTATACAGAACTTGACTGACTGAGTAACGTAAAAAAAAAAAAAAAAAAAAAAAAAAAAAAAAAAAGAAAAAGAAAAAAACACATTACGTTAGCATGTTCTTTGAAGAATAAACGAGTTTTTCTACTCCATTGTTAAGCAAGATTCTCTAATGGCATATGCCAATAATATTCTGTATATCAGAGAAAAAAGGAAAGGAAAAAAAAACATTATCCGTAGCGATCAATCGTTCACCCGTTTATACATGAAGAACTGGTAACAGGTATCTTGAATGAAAAAGAAAAAAAATGTAGCAGATTTAAAGAACACATGGCAGTTTGCTTAAAAAAATTAAACTGAATTCGGTTTTCGTATAAAACATTCCCGGATAGTAATTAAATTTTCTTTGACTGTAACTTACCTGCCAGTGACGGATTATCATATAGGTGGATTTGGGGCCCCGCGCAGCCGCATCTTCTAGGGTCTTCGTGCTAACTGATCAAAATAAATTGTGGGTTGGTAAAATATAGAAATGTATTGGGAAATAATTTGGAAAAAGAAGTCTCGAGATATCTACTGGTTAGGACCCTTCAAAGGATATGTAATCCGACACAGCGTGTCTGGCCGCATCAAACGGTTTTCGTCTTCTATTATTTTTAACTGACTCAGAAAAAAAGGAGGTTCTCAATTTGACCAGTATGTATAAAAATTATATAGTATATATATATGTATGCATAATTTCATCAATGTTTGTCCGCGAATTTCTGGAGAACTACTGGACTGATTACCAGGAAATTTGTGGAATATCACTCATTACTGTTAAACTAAGAAACTAAGGTCGTGAAAAATGATTAAAACAAAATTATTAAACGAAATATTATTGCTCATTATCAAAAAACAAACAATGTACCTATAGGTTATTTAACTTTTTTTTTTTAATGTTTGTTCTAGCATAATTTTTCACCTTGGGCATCGACCATAAATGATAGAAGGTATTCCTGTGATGGTCCCATATTATTTTTTCAATCATCGATGAGATAGTTATTGAGTGAAGTATATAAAAAAAATTTTACTCTGAATGCAAACGGAGAAAACATGAAACGAAAAAACATTAAAAAATAGTGTCTTACTCAACTAGTAAGCTACTCGTGATAATAAACTTGTTTCACTTACAGCACTCGCCTGCGGCTCATGCTGCAACTATGCAACTCTTTGAAAATCACTCATTTTGCTAACTAGTTGAGTACGATATCTTTTACAACGAATCCGCTAAAAAGAGGTTATTATTAAATCGATTTTGATTAGCAAAATACGAGATTTCCAAAGCAGTTTGGAACATCGAAAACAGTTTTCAATTCTTCACCAAGTGTAGAAACCGTGTAGAAATGAGTTTTTTCCCCAACTGTTTGTTGTTTATTTCTTCACAGCACCATTTACACATTTACAAGTTGCAAAATCAATGAAAAAGGGCCATTTCACATGGTGATGCTTACACAAACAATCAAGTTCACTTCTCGATAATATATTCAATTATATCTAAAATTCTGTTCATGAATGAAATTTACACGTTTAAACGAATAAATAATAACTTCTTTTTGGTAGATTCGTTGAAAAAAATATCCTACTCAACTACTTAGTTGGCCACTCGTGATAATCAACTTATTGCACTTACAATACTTGCTTGCAGCTCGTGCTGCAACTACGCAACTCGTTGACAATCACTCATTTTGCTAACTAGTTGAGTAAAATATTATTTTTTCTCTAAACATTGAATTGACTTCGAAAATAACGATAAAAATGAAATAAAAATGGGAAAAGAACTTAAAATTTCTTCAGCCAAATATAGAGACTGGAATTTATTAAAGTCGGCGCTAAATGATAAGTTTTGTCATAAAATTCAACGGAATTGACGTAGGCGTATAAGCCACGTGATAAAGATAAAGAACGCCGACTTCAATTTTTCCTGTAAGTAGTTACCTTGATTTGGCTGGAGAAATTTTAAGGTTATTTTTTCTCTTTTTAGCTCATTTTTATTGTTGTTTTTGAAGTCTGTTTGATTTTTTGAGTTTTCATATGTTACTTAAGACGGTCAGTAAGTACTATAATCTATCAATGCAACATTTCTGGCAGTTTACTAAATTAAAATACCATAAATAAGAAAATAATAATCACCCTGAAAAATTTTGCGATTAAAAATATAAAGAAAAAGTAACACCATGCCTTAGACCATTGTTTTTCAAACTGGAAGTCGCGACCCGAGTTGTGTTCAGTTGGAATAATAAAAATGTTAGGTACGAAAAATGTGTTAATAAATTTTAATTAAATATGTGACAAGTTCAAATTGGTAAAAATAATATGAGTTGGTTCATAATAAGGGATTCGCAAAGGTTATTCACTCAAGTCTGAGTCAGCTCCGCTGTCACGCAAAATTACGTAAATTTAGTTCATACTGCCACAATAATAACCTCAAAAATCAATTAATCGCATCGTATGGTATCTATAGGCTTTTAAAAAGCAATTAACACCTTTGTAAACGACTATTTGATTACTAAACCGACAATTCTTATAATCTGAACACCGAAATGCGGGCGATTAAAAATTTACGATTCAACTAAGCAGAAACAGCTGTTTTTTTTAACTCACACATAAACCAATAAAAATATTTATGACAATATTGAAAACCGAAATGAGTTCAGTTGCTTAAATTTTGGTTTAAATATTTATCGAAAATTTGTATCTCTCTTTACAGTGAATGGTCAGTGTTCGAAAAATGAATAATTACAAATCTCGCAGTCAATATTAATATTATTGAAACGTCAAGTTTTCATTTGTACGCATGGAGCCCTTCCTCCACTCCTGAAAGTACCTCATAAACGAGATTTACCACATGAAAACATAGAATTAAAAATTTCTCCAATACGAAGTACTTAACGATCGTGAAAATTTATTTGTAGATAATTTTTCTGCTTTTAGGGTATCGGAAATTGCATAAACCTTAAAGCAGATAGAAGAAAAAATATATCTGGGAATTTTTAAAAGATAGGCCAGTCAAATCTTTCGAAAAAAAAAATTAGCACATAAACTTCAACTATATAGGGTTGTTGGGTGCCCATTTTTATCGGGTTTTCAGATAAAAAAAAAACCTGCCATATCTCGAGCATATATTTCAAACATTTTAATGTCTGTATGTTTAAAACATAATTTCAAGAATTATCTACATTGAAATTTTTTTTTCGATTTTTTTTTGTCTGCCTTCCTTACTAGTTTTTTGAATTTTGGCGGTATAATCATTGTAATTTATTGCTATTGGTCTCAATTTGTGCGCCAGAGTACGTTCTTCCGTAAAGATTTCTATATAAAAATAATAATAATAATAATAATAATAATAATTATAACATCAAAAAAACACTTATCAACTCATTTGTAAGAATTAGGTACAGGTGAAAAACCAATAAATTTTGTTGATGAATTAAATAGACAAAATTAAACATTATCATTTTTTCGTATATCAAGGAGATGGAATCATGATCAGTATGCTATCATCATAACTGTCAAGTACGCAGTATAGTGATGCGAAATATCGATATATTTTTGTATCAATACGTATCGATTGTTTTCCCATACTTAATTACCCACTAATAAACAATTGATGCGATGAGAATTTGACTATACACATATCTAATATGTTAAATAATGAAATCTTTAAGATCCATACAATCAAAATTTACAAACTATGGGAAAGTTATGTTGGAATATTTCAATCTAATTGTAACCTCGAAATTTTGGCGGTAAAATGTGAGAACAATGCGAATAAAACGTGGCACTCCTAGGGAAAATATCGATGTGGGAAATACCGATATTTCAAGAAGGATACTGATACTTGTCGATATTTTTCGCACCCCTAGGCACAAGTAGGTACGCAGTTAACGGTACCATCCGATAAAATTATATCGTTCAATCCCGAAACACCCTGCATAATGCATATCGGTATAGTCGTCGGCACTTGAATGAAGAAAAAAACAACTTAAAAAAAGAAAATCAGATCAGTTTCACGTGATGCATACACGCAACTGAAATATATCATAATATGTTAACGGTGGCATTTAACACTTGTAAAAAAAAAAAAAATGTAGCAATTTGTGAGCCTTATACCTACGTAATATAATAAAAGTAAGTTTGACTCCCGCTGACTAATGACTCTGTCATAACGACAATGTTCAATTTTAGTACCTTCATGTATCATTTTTATTTTTGTCCATTTCAAACGTACGAGAGAGTAAAATAATTTTGTTTCTTTCATTTTCGTTCTGTATCTTTTCAGTTAGCCCTTTTTTTCTTCTTTTTCAACACCGTGCACCGTTTAATACGAATACATTTAAATTTTCGAATTCTTATTTCAATAAATAAGTAGATATGTTTTCAGGTTCATTAGCATACCAATAGGTGAAATAGGTACTCGTAAGAAAACCGTATATTTCCTTAAAGCGTTTTTATCATATTTTTTCCACTTCTGTTTCTTCATTTCTCTCTTTATTCTTTGGAAACTTTTACCTGCAAAGAAGATAACACTAATGAAGCCGTATAAAGTCTAATATTTTTCACAGTTTTCGAACCGCCAGAACTCCACGGAATTTTGTCTTCATGTGTTAAATCTTAAGGTTTTTAGAAACGTACGATGAAGACGATTACTTGAGTTCGAAAAAAATCTGTTTCATTCCTAAAATGATTTCCTCGAGGGTTCGGAATAAACTGAAAATTAACTTACGTAACTTTCATAATGTTTTCATACGGTTTGTTTTGCAAGTCGAGTAAATTCTGAGAACAAAAATCTATTAATATACGATAAATGAATGTGACTTCATGACTTTCTACTCTTTCTTGAACATTTTAGGTGAAATATCAAATAAATGAAAAATATATTCGAAAACTAATAACAACATGAATACAGAGCGTTTCCTTCGAGGTAGACTCATAAGACAAAAACCTTCGATTTCCTTTCTATCAAATAAATCATTCCAACGAATGCTGAAATTTTCTCGTTCTTGAATACCTATAATATGGTCAAGAAGACAAATCTAATGCATGCCAAAATATATTTCAGTCATTCTTCTGGTATTTAAAATACACACTTATTTTGAATCAGACTTTTCGTATTCCATTTTGGAGTTCTCAAGTATCATCAATATGAAGCCTCTCCAAGCCCATAGGCTCCAATGGAGATCTGAAAAGGGGAAAGTGATATTGTCGTCACACGTGCCTTTAAAAAAATTCTGACCTCGTTAGGGGGCATGTCCTCTGACCACTCGGCCCTCTCTCCCCTTTAAAAAAATTATAATGTGAGACCTCACTTTATGCATCATAGCATATGGAGAAACACACCTTAAGTCCTGGTAAAGGTGCTTCGAATTAAACTTATTTTAATGCTTAGTAAATATTTTGAAACTGCGGACAATAGGAAGATTTTACAAATTTTTTATCCTAAAAACTTCTTTTTTTCGTTCTACTCAGTGCCGAATTAAGATAGAATGCACCCCTTGGCAAATCAATTCGAATCACCCCCTTCCCCTCGCAAAAAAATAAAATAATTTCAGAGCCAATTTTAAGTACTTTGCCGCCCCAGGATATAATATTTTTGTCGCCTTATTTTCTTCATCTCACCCACCAAACGTAAAAACCAAATTTCGCTCTTTTTTTTTAACTACACATTTTTCCGCCCCGGGTTTAAACCAGTGTATATCCGGGAGGAAAACTGGTCGTGAACAATATTTTTGACTTGCAGGGAAAATCCACAAAAATCACCGGTAAAAATTTTAACAATAAAACGTATCGAATAATTATCTAACCACCCAGTTTTCAAGAAAACCAACTAGGTACTGACTTCACGTACATTTATTAATTCCTTCACGCTTTTAGAACCGACGTAGCACACCAAAAGCAACCAACTTTTTGTTTAAAACCAGCATTACAAACGTTGAAAAACTCGCATTAACACATTTAGCGAGGAAATCTTCTGTTACCTAATAAACATAATCATTATATATAAATATAGCCTGCTGGAGACACTAAAGTCGAATTGATTACCTCCTTCCTTTCAAAATTGGTAGAAAATTAGTCATCACATCATCTTAGCATGTTTTGTTTTGAAAACATGCTAAGAGAAAAAAAATCTGTATGAAATAATCATATAATAAAAAGCAATGCATTTTATTATTTCTGATGCACAATTGGTCGACACACTTTTTTTCTTCCTTTTTAATTTTTCCGAAACCATTTGGAGGCTTTGGAACCTTACCGCCTCTAGGTATTTGGCTATTTGGTCATTTTGCAGGATGATTAATCCAGCACTGGTTTTATATATTTATTTTTTATAATTTTAGAGCCTTAATCTCCCTTTCTGAAGGAAATCCAGGCCGGAATTATACAACTATCGTAGTTACATAACTATCTACTTCAAGAAAGAAAATTATCTTAATTTTATGTGCATCTTCAAACTTCTCTGTACAATACAGTGATCTAACAGATAATTAAAAGATAAAGAATGAATCCTAAGACAGCTAGTTTGGGTCCTCACCTCTAGATACTCTTTGAAATTAAAAATAAATTAAAAAAATAATCGTAATAATCAATTTTCAGAACTTCGAGCAAACATCTTCTGAATATTTGCATTTAAAGAATGTGATTTAATCAACAAATTTTTGGAGACTCTAAATTAAAAGCTAAAAAAGTTTCCTTACAAACGCAGTATTAAAATTGACCTTACAAAAGGGTTATGGGTGGAGATGATAAAAATTTTCCGTTTCAAGAGAAAATAAGTTTTGGTTAAAAACGAATTTTCAAAAGATAAGCTTTTATTTTTTTTTTTTTACTTTAGCTTCATGCAAAATAAATATTATTTCTTTACGGAAGGTTGGCTGCAGTATTGGTATATTTTAAAATTGCAGTAGTGAGTAGAATAAAACCCTATAATGAAACTATTGACTCTATTTTCCAACTTCGACTCAACGTTTTTTTTTATATGATACCTGGTGTACATATGTATCCATATGTATGGATGTATGTGTCGTCGATTATTTATGTTCATGGTTTTGAAAAAATCACAAAAGGGATAGACCTGAAATTTTCACGGAAGGTAGTTCTTATAATATGAGACCAAATCTGATAGGAGTTTAGTTCCTACGGATTCAGTAGTTTTTAAAAAAATTGGAGAACAAAAAATTCCTGGAAAAATGGTTTTTCTAAAATTTCGAGGAAACTACAAAAGAGATCGGACTGAAATTCTCACGATAAATTTTTTTTATTTACTTTCAAGTTTGATAGAAGTTAAGTGCCTATTAGTTTAGTAATTTCCGAGAAACATGGAAAAAAATTTTTTTCCACGATTTTGAGCAAACTGCAAAAGCGATAGAGCTAAAATTCTAACGAAATGGAGTTCTTATGTCGGACCACGTCTGATAGGAGTTTGGTGTCTATTGATTCCGTAGTTTCCGACAAAAATGTAAAACAAAAAAAAATTTCTAAAGAAAAGCAAGTCATCTGTGTTTCTTGAAGTATCTTTTTCATACTTACGGCGCAAAAAGTAGCGACTGACGAGCGTTTTTTCTGCATTGCATTAATTTAGGTTATACTTTTTTTTTTTTAAATTGAAGATGAAAATAGGCAACTGGGTTTTCTAGCGAAGTATTGCTGCGCTAGAGTTTTTAAAAATAAAGCTTTCACACAAATAGGATTTTTCAAAAGAGGAAGAGGATGAAAATTTGTTTAATGCTTTTGTAGTAGGTTTTCAATTCAAAATATAATGTACTATAACGTTAAATGTACTATCAAGCTTGACCATAAAGGAAAGGAAGGGATTCTCCCAGGCCATAATTTTTAGGGACTCAATATTTTCAAAAAAAAATTATGAAAAATCTACCAAAATAGCACTAAAATAATTATTTGTGATACAATGCGAAAAATAGGTGATTTTAATAAAAGTGTTGCATATCACACGAATCTCAATTACCTGTTTTGCACGCGTGTTACAAACTATTTTTTGCAACTAAAACCTTCCCCCCAAAAAAGAGGAAGGAAAAAAATTTTT
Source organism: Ericerus pela (assembly GCA_011428145.1). Taxonomy (NCBI): domain Eukaryota; kingdom Metazoa; phylum Arthropoda; class Insecta; order Hemiptera; family Coccidae; genus Ericerus; species Ericerus pela. The sequence goes on from WOFM01000512.1 coordinate 1,351,130, forward strand.
GTAGAGCTAAATAATAACTTATTTTAGTTTTTTTAAACCAAAAAATGACGGCACCCATCTCATACCCCAACCCTAGAAAAAATGTTGTGGAATACCTTGTCGTGAGAAAGTATTCTCACCAGAAGGTAAATTCAACAGAATTTAAGCGTGTTCAGCCACTTCATACATAAGTATGGGTAAGCCAAAACCAAGGCAAACACTGGCGATTTTAGAGCCGGTTTGGACGGTTTTTATACTGGCTTATTTACACACACAAACACACATACTTTAGAAATACGTACGTTAGTGAGAACGCCCCGGTTAAATCATCCCCTATTGTGATAAGAGATGGTTGACCGGTTCGTGTACGGATCGTGACATCATTCTATTGTGTCACAATTTGGTACTCGTACATTACCTGCATGTACTTACAGGTAATTACAATCGAACGTAATTCGTGTGTATTTTACGTCACGAGGATGAATATTTGCCAACCTTTTGAGGCGGCGACTGTCGTCGAGGGGTCCGAGCCCCTATCCTCATACATGTGAGTCCCCACAAATGTCTTGAAAATATTTTTTTTTTAGAATCAAATTGATAATTTACTTTATAATTTTAGAAAAAATAAAAAACTATAAAGAAAGTAGTGGAGTCGTGCAAGAAAGTGATACACTGTGCGAGAAAGTCAACTCAAAAATGTGCATGCGCCCAACAATATTTTTTGCATCATATTGAAGTTTACTACTGTTTGTTCAATCAAGGAACATTAAAAAATGTATACATCAGTTGGGTGTTGCAATAATATTTTACTCAACTAGTTAGCAAAACAAGTGATTGTCGATGAATTGTGCGGTTACAGCACTCACCTGAAGCTCGTGCTGTAATTACAATGAATTATCACCACGAGTGGCTAACTAGTTTCGTATGGTATTGTTTTCAACAAATTCACCAAAAAGAGGTTATTATTCATTCGATTAAATAGATAAACTTCATTTATGAACGAATTTTATATAATAATTAAACAATTATGAAGCGATAAACTTGTTTGTTTATAAGCATCACCGTGTAAAATGGCTCTTTTTCATAGTGACATTTCACCACTTGCGTATGTGTAAGCGACGCCTTGAAGAAACAAACAAAGAAACAGTTACTTAGGTAAAAACTCCATTACTACACTGGTGAAGTAATGAAGATAATTATCGACCATACAAAATCGACTCGAAAATTTATCACTTTGCCAACCAAACTCGATTTAACAATAACTTCTTCTTCGGGTATGAGCTGAAAAAAACAATTTTTTTGGTCGCTTCGTTCATAAAATTGGCTTCTCCGATATTGTAAAATCCCTCTCGCAGAAAAATCCTGAATACTACTCCTGAACACAAATACAATATTCAGTTTTTTTGGGGGTCCATAAATTTTTTCTCCTCCAAACCGTATTTCCTCTCTACGGCCTTGTCTACCATTATCCATTTTAATAAAAGTAATTGAGGATATATCTCCTATATCTCTACCCACGAACCTATGTTCCTGCGCTACATTAAAACAAAATAATGTACGTCTTTGTAGCCTTATAATTCGACGCAGCAAAGATTTTAAAATCTCACTGAAGGTTTTGATTTAGCTATTTATTTTTAAAATACCAAATCAATATTCATTATTCAACTGTTCTTAATTCCGAAGAAGGGGGAGAAAAAGGCTACTGTCTTGCCAACCATCGCTAATTCCCTAAATAAATACGTTCAGGCTAAAGGCGTTAGCTACGGATATGTTATTAGTGGCGACAAATTCAATTATATAATGAATGTTAAATAGATTTTATCGTATTCAAATCAACAGGGGAAAAGTCGACTTTCAGAAGAAAAAAAAAAAATAGATTGCAAAATAAGTACAAATTGGTTCTTGATAGGTAAACGATGCAGATGCATTTAGGTGTAAGGTACTTATTCCTGAAAAAAAAAAACAAAAAACATTGTTTGATAGAAAATTTACGTGAGAGATTAAGATAACTCCCATACCTCGAATAGTTTAAGTCAGACTAACTCGGTTGATTTAGAATGCTCGTACTAAAAGAAAAAAAAAGAAAAAAAAAAAAAGAAAAATGTTTCATGTAACAAATTAATACTTGATCGTGAATTAATAGTTCCCGCTTTTATGGGTCAAGTTGATTCTATCGAATACGACTATGTCTCAATGACGTCTGTATTATGCTTTTCAACTTCTCAAGAAATAACGTTTGTATTGTTTTCGTTCAAATCAGTGGGGTTATTAAATATCGATCGATTGAAAAGAAATAAATTTTTAGGATGTAAAGGTCCATATCTACGATTTCGCGATATTTTGAACTGCCATTCATCAGAACTGGGTATGAGTGACGATAAAAAGTTCGAACTGAATATCTACAATGGTAGTTCGTTTCAAGACTGACTCATAATTTCACTAAAAAGTTGATAATTTAGGCAAAGTACCAGTTTTGGATTACTTTCTCGGGGCCATATCGGATGTTATGCAATTTTTGGAGTTTCACCGCAAAATAGACGTATTTTTCTACCCCTTCCACTTTTTGAAATCACTTCTGTCTCCACCATCACCGGGCTATGAGCGCTCAAAGTGGAGTCATTTGAACCACATTTGGGAGACCATATCGGACATGCGTCAGCTAAGCTTACTCCAAATTTTCACCAACATAGTAATTCTACAGGTTAGTATATAAACGCTAATAATTTTCATCCAGTCTTTATATGTTCATTAGCCTAATTAGTAAGTGCGTATCTCCAAAAATTGTGAAAATGGGTTATTAGCAATCTTAGGGGATTTTTTTGAAATGAATCGGTTAGTAATGATAAGGCACTTTATTTTCAGGTATGCGCATGAGGGTGATAAGAGATGAGCCACCATCTTGTGTTATTTGTTTTTTTATGAATTTTACATCGTTTATTATTACTATAAGTGTATATAACACAAAATGGCGGTTCATCTCTTATCACCCGAATGCGCATACCCGCTAGGAAAGAGCCTTAGTAATGGAGCAAAGCCAACTTCATTCATCAAGCCATGAAGTGAAAATTGCCACGTTGCAAATTGATATCAGAGGGACTGAAATTTGATAGAACTATAGTATTTTAAATTGATTTTCAAATTCCTCATTTCCAAAAATATAACGTGTCATAAATTTCTGATTTTATGTCATTTTTTCTCAAGCTATGCTTGAATATCTGCTAAAAAAGTGAAGTTGGCAACTGTGTTGAGGAACCAATCTTTATTCTACTTCATGGCTTGATAAATGAAGTTGGCTTTGGTTGGGAATATCTCTGAGATATTAATATTTTTTGTCTTATTCAAAAAATATAGAAATGTGAATGTCCAAACAGCTGATTGATATTGGTTAATATTGTATTGTGGAAAAGTGCGTTTTTATTGTTTTTTTCTTTTTCCAAGTAATATTTCTATAAACCTACAATTAACAAACAAAATATTGAATTTTGGTGCTGAAAAACAGTTTTTTCTTAACCTGTAAAATTTGATAAAATGGAGATATACACTTTACTAACTAGGCCCACAAAGCTCTCCAAAAATTTTCATTCTTTTACCAGTTACAAATGATACTAATAATGAAATTAAATTTTGTAAAAAAAAAAACATAATTTTACATAGTTGTTACCCATAAACTTTTCCTAGGCTTGTTAGGGCATGTACCAGATAGATACCAATATTATTTATTAAAATCCAAAAAATCAAATATAGGCCTTCTTTAATTTATAATACTTTGTTATGGAGCGACTCAATGTGATTTGTCTTGTGTTGAGAGAAGCTCAACCAGAGACAATTTTGGCGACAAATGAAATTAATCATTTTATTTGCCTCAAAAAGAGGAATTTTAATTATTAAAATTTACAAAGAAATACACGAGAAATACTCGAACTTAGCTCTAATTGTCTTTCACTCTAGGCTAAAATAATATTAATAAACGTAAACTTTGACTATCTTCACGATGAGTAAACAATATAGGCTTTTATGCCTTGACCAGAAATGAGTTAGAATTTAGAGATTTTGATGCTAGGGCAACAAGCCAATAAGTTTAAAAGAGAGGCCTTGTTCCTGCAACAGCCAGTAGGTAATTGAATTCTCTCTGAAAATCAAGATTGCCTGCTGGTTCAGATTTGGGAGTTTTGGCAGATGAAGTGCGGTGGCTTCCCGTAGTGGAGTAAGCAAGGCTGTCAACATCCTTGATTTAATGGGAAAATTTCCACTAATTTTGGTACTTCAGGGGAGAATATCGAGTGGCTGGAACACACAGGGCAATTATGTACTTCTGTATTTTGGATTACAATAGATTCCATAAGGAATGTACTCGATATTTGACTGATCGAATCTTGAGTAGTTTTTTATTTACTGTTTTTCTATGTTTACCTATATAAAAGAATATAGGAAAAATATGGAAAAATTGTAGGCGTCCTAGTTGGTCTAGCAGTCAAAAGTGTTTGCCTTGAAGTGTCAACCTTTACGTGTCGTAAAGTGTACATTTTATTACTCTCGATTTGCCGTTTATAAGGTGGAATCAATTTAAGGTGTAAAAATGCCTATAGGTACATTCGAGAGTAGCGAGAACACATTTAGAGATGGTAAGTAGTCCAAAATATGTACAAAGACGTTTTAAAAATGGCGGTTAAAGTAAGGGTAAATGTGCTGCACAACAAACTTTTTCATACACAGATATCTCTATTTGAATTTAAAAATGTGAACGTCGATTCTGAGAAAAATATTCGAGAAATCAGGGAGAAAACGAATTCTCCTGGTAAATCGTTTAATATGAAAGAAAAAAGCAGACAAAGCCACATATAAATTTAATTTGAAATATCTTAAATTTGTTAGGTATGGATGAGAATAAGGTAAACAAAGGCAACGATAAGGGTCACAATTTCTGGATCAAAATTAGCTCACAGCTACACCACTACGAAGTTGGTGGTACGAGGAAAAATTGAAATTTCAAACAGATTAGAGGATGACGTGTTGAAACTGACGAGTGTTGCAAGTTTCAAAAAAACGCTATGGAAAAATTACACCCATGTAATACCTAAGTATTTATTTCCTGACGGTAAATCCATCGACGACGATCGAAATTATCATTGTCAATGGTAAGAAAAAAATCGTTGAACAACGAATGATTGAAAGAACGCAGTCGTATAGATGATGTTAATAAGAATGTTCTGAAAAGTTATGCCGCAGACAGACCGATATATTCCGATTGAATTTCCATCAAAATGGAAGCCGCTTCTAACGACCATCGTTCTGTATAACATTTTGCCGACTACTGACGAGAGGAGGTGCAATGTTGTTGTTGTTGTTTTCTCTACTTTTATTTCTTCTTTATTTTGTTTTCATTCAGTACCGAGTAAAAAATTTCCATACCGCTTGTGGTAACGAGATAGACCTATAGAATAGAAGAAAGAAATCAAATTGAAAGAAAGAAGGAAGATGATCCCATTAAAAAAAAAAAAAAAAAAAATCAACCGTTAAGGTAAAACTATTTTTTTTTATTTTTTTTTTTTTTCACATTTCGAGAAAAACAAAATTCGTGATCATGAAACTCTCGAGAGCGATGGAAATTTTTATGAAAATTTAATTAATTGGCTGAAAATTGTTGTTTTTTCTTTCACACGATTACGATCTAGCGAGTGGGTCCGCTGAAGTTGATTTTTTTTTCTACAAAGTGTTACGAGATAAATGAAGTATAAATTTAGGCAAAATAAAAGAAAAGAACGACATAGATGCACAATATTGTACAGAAAAGTCTCGAGTTTTGTAAAAGTCTGTAAGAGTCAGTGGCGAGATGAGGACAAGTCACGTAATAATGGAAACAGATGTCAACAAGAACGTGAACGCAATTACAAACGCAGTAAATCACCGAGTAGCACGCACCATTTTTTTTTTTTTTTTCATCAATAAGTAGGTACATCTGCTCGCATATTTGTTTGTATTTCTTTTGCATCCTCAAATTTTCAAATTAGTCTTAAAAATATCTCAAAAAACAAAAAATGATGAGAAAAGGCTTTCGTGGAGAGGGGCTAGGGACACCCATCATATTCATGAAAAAATAGCGAAAATATTATCCATGTATCAATTTTTTCGCAATGATGAAAGGCCTATTCATGAATCAGTTACCTACTTGTGAAGCATACGTATTGCCAAAATTCATTTTGTTGTACCTAGGCCAGGCCCCTTTACAAGAAGGGGGTGATTTGGCCGTTAAACACCACCCAAAGCTCCAAAAAAAGAGGAAGTATAGGTAATGGTTTTCACTGACTGAGGAGTATTAGACGATTCTGGGCTAAAGAACGTCGTTTTTCAGCGACATGGCTGCGTTTTAGTGTTTGACATGGCAAAAAAGAGGGGACCTGAAAATTTTTAAGGAAGCTATTCCACTATTTTTTTTACTATAATATACGCCGGAAATAAGAGAAAAAAGTCGTAAAGGATTCCGGCAGTCTGAGGATTCGTGGGCAGAAACTGATACTTAAATAAACAATTTTATTTTCAAATGACGTAGTTGTAAAGTTTTTTTGGCAGTAGGAGAGAGGGAGAAAGGAACAATATACATATATATATTTTTTAAATCCAAAAATTGTGGAAGAGTGAAAACAAGGTCAAAAAAAATATAAAAAGGCGATCACATATTGAACCTTCAAGTGCAAGAAACTTATTTTTCAATAAACAACAACAAATAGTTTTTTTTTTAAGGAACGGGAGAGAGGGGGTGGAAAAATTTGAAAGAAATGTTGAAGATAAGCTCGCCAATAATAGATCATAAATATACTCCAGTATTTCCCCTGAGAGGGATATAACGTCTGACTGTTTCTAGTTTTTTCAATTTTCCTCAATAGTTGAGGGACCTAATGTAATGAAAGAACGTCAGATAAAATTTTAAACTAATAGTTTCTACTTAATTTTATATCACCATTATAGGGAATGACATACAGGGTGGTAAAGGATATTTTTCGTCAAAATTCTAATAATCTGCATTATTTTGTTATAAAAAGATGAAGCTAAAAATGAAAATAAAAGACATAAAGTTGGTCAAAGAAATTAACATACTGATATTTCCCATAAATATGACGCACTATGTAGTATGTATCTCTGTTCATTATATTTTTTATCTGTGCATGCATGGTGTCCCCAGTTATGGCAATGTACCATCAGAAAAATAATGAAAGAAATTATACATTCACTTTTAGCTAAACAGTAAAAAAAAAATGGAGACTATTATGATTTTGAAATACATGAACAGATCTGTTTTATCACCCAGTAACTCTGCCCCTATTGTAGTTACGAAAACAATATGTGGAAACTCTTTCGTATTAAATTTTATGCACATTATTTTTGTATGGAAGTACTTACATCGTAGGTATGTTGTTGAGCTATCAAGGAAAATGGAAAAAACTAAAAATAGGTACACACTATAGCTCATCTTGGTGAAAGCACAGGGTATGGGGGTGGTAAAGCAATTTATCACTTATTTAAAGGCCCACTTAAACATATTTCAGCCATAAAACCTTTTGTAACTATTATTCCGCATTTCAATCAAATACAAATACAATAAGATAAATTTATTGCAAAAAAAATTACCCGATTTCAAACAACAGATTTCCTAACAATATTTTATTACCCTGAAGACCTTCTTTTTTGCCACTGATTTCTTGCGCCTTACCTGCTGGACTATTTTTCTTACTTCTGCTACCTAACTAATTTCTAGCATTCAAACGACCACTTTTTCCTTGCTAATCCTAACTTTTTGCAGTTGCTTTTTCTAGGGTGTTCCGTTCCGTTTTTGCGGACGATTCAGTTTGTCTACAAAAATGTGTCGAACAAATATAAGCAGCTACTATTCCTAATTCTTGGAATAATAGCTATCTATATGATACCTAGCTTCCCATGGACTAACACCACCAAATATGCTGACAATGAAGAGTCATCATACTTGGCGAATGTTCCATGTCACGCCACCTATTTTAGGTCGGCCATTTTGGAATATAACAATGAAATTACAGGCGATGTATTATCTTACTTTCGAAGACAAATTCATTCCTGTGTTAACAGCCAAACTGTAAAGTTAAGGTCCATACTAGATGTTATGGTTAACCAGGTTTCAATTAAGTTAAGTTAAAGTACCAAGTAATAGTTTAAAAGTGTATCGTAATATTTTGAAATGAATAAAAAATAATATAAAGAAATTATCTTATTTGTTGAGGAAATCTAATCATAGAATTACCTCGCAACATAGGTCGTCGTAAAAATTCGTAATTAATGTCTTCGCTCATTTCATATATCCCACTCCCTCAATCGCACGATATGTATTCACGTTAAATTAACTGCTGTAGTACCACCACAGAATTGCTTTAATTTTATTTGCTAAATCATTTACTAAAATGCTAGCGGTTTTTATAACTTTACAATACAATTCATGATGAATTTCCTGGACACTTTAAGTAGGTACTTTAAGTATTTTTTTCGGTTTTTTATATTTATTTATTATTTTGTTGACGAAAACCTACATTTTCTTGCGTGGCTTGCGGCGCTATTTTTTTTTAAATTAATTTTTTTTTTTTCCATTAAAACTGTACCATTTTTGCATGGGGCTAGAAATGATGTGGTGAAAATTTTCGTGCCATCTCTTTAATTCAATATTCGTATTATTTAAAAATTCAACAATTATTCTTGAAATAAAAATTCTTATACCTATGTACTTATATACTTTTTTAACTAATGTAAGTATTTTTAACTATGGTCATAATTTTCAGACAAGAAGAACGAGGTAGAGAATTAAGAATGTGCATTATCTAATTACGATCGATGTTGAAAATTCGGTACCTCTACCTACCCTTCGTGGGTAATAGACCACTGTTATGATTCACGAAACCTTTTATGATAAATTCTAAACTAAACCCAAAATCAATTAGAGTGCGTTCAGTTCCCATGAATGGCTTGTAAAGAGACCATTAGAGCAATAAAAGAATAACACTGTTTCTTCGTACGCTGTAGAACTCATCTTCTTCGTACAAATACGAAATTAATGTTTGGATCACATAAATTTGGAGCTCTGTATAACTGTATTGCATTCAAAACTTTAAAAAGAAATCGATATAAAATATTATTATGGTTACCGTTTTTCACCATTTTTTTTTTCCGTCTTCTTCTTTTTTCTGTATTTTTTCTCTTTCTCAAGATGACAAGCTATTTATGTTTTGCTTGTCCAACGGAATGAAGGAGGAAATCATTACTTTTGAAAACGAGGTGAAAAAATTCTCGACTAAGAAAACAAGGGCCATAATTATCGCCCAGCTAACATATACTTTAGTACTTTCAGTCGTTTTTGATGAATGCTAATTTAACAAACAAAACGAGGCTTGAAGGAAATGACAATCGGATAACGGGTAAATTGGGATTTCTTAATTGGTTAGACAATAGGATCTCGTGAAAGAAAGAATTTCAAATTGAATGCTCTAATTTTCAAGCAGAAATGGTGACAAATATTGAGACACTTGGTAAAGTACCGTATACTTAAAAAAAAACGATAAATGTTTAACCCATTTATGAATCTAGGCACCTATTACGATGATTTCGTTCACCAAAAACCCTGTTTTGATCATAAATTAAACGTCAAACTAAAGATGATCGCTAGTGAGACTATAATATAGGTCCAATCGATTGAACTAATTTTTATTTCTGCCAGCTGCTGGACTCGGCGTAAAAGGCTATGAACTTATGGAGAAAAAAAAAAAACTTGTAATCAACTTAAACTTGGGTTGTAATAAAATTATAAACTTGATCATTCTATATTGCATAGAAAATATTTAAATTATTAGTACAGTGAATATTATGTAATCTGTTCGTAATTTTTTATTTAAAATTATCCAGTCGGTATTTTCTTTAAAACGTTACAGCTAAACTTGCGGTACTTCTTTCTATAAAGGAGAAATTCTAAAACTGTTGAGCAACTACTATAGGTAGCTTGAAGACTAACATTCGGAAAAAATAACGTCAAAACCTAAAGAATTACGCCGTGGGAACTTAATCTTCAGATAATTAAACGAATACTTTTGGTTTTTGAGATACTCTAGATTGATTCTTTATTATTTAAGGCCTTGTTTCATGGACGTATTGCATCACACATTGGGAAAAAATTCCATGCATGAAGCCTTCCAGCTGGCTGAAAAGTAAGAATGCTGACCAAGACCCATATTCACAAACACCATTTTAACCTTCCTTCGCTTAAATTTCAGTTTAAAAAAATTTTTTGCACAATTTCGCACGTAAAAATGTGGGAACATTGTATCTCTTATGAGAGTTCCAATGAAAAAATAGAATGTTAGCGCACTCTTAAACACAAAATTGTGCCAAAAGTAATTTTTAAGTGAAGTTTAAGTTAAGGGTGGTTAAAGTGACGTTTGTGAATGTGGGCCCAAGAGCCACCCGGTCAATTGTTGACTTGAATCCTCCAAACGTTTAAATTTAGTCGATTATTTCCGAGAAAAAGAGTTGTTAATTAAAAATATCATAACTGTTCACTGATTCATATCTTTAGGTACCTAAATGGAAGACAACTGTTCGGTTTTCAAAAAACAGAAAAAATCAAGGATTATGATGATAAGAGACATGACATTTTTTCGTTATTTTTTGTTTTAAGGAAAAATTAATAACACATATATCCATCTTACGAATCAATGGACCATTTTTAAGATAATATACAATACATGGTGTATTGAAAGTTTGAATAGATACCTACTACCTGAGGTTTTGGGAAAATGACGATAGCTGGTCCTGAAACATTCGACCTTGCGATTGAGAGGCTAAGTACATTAGTGTTAGGTCACGTGAACTCCTTCATTTTAAACATGTAGGGGGTTGAAAGTAGTGGATTCAAAATATTAAACATTTATTTTCAACTCACAAAAAAATTCACGCTCAGCGTACACGCAGCTCTCTTAATCTCTGTGAACAAACCATTAATCGGTAAATACAATAATCGTTTTGAAAAATAGAAAAGTATGCTTCAGAAGACTCCCTACAGCATGGATGAGGTTAGGAATGAGGGGGCACTTGCACAATCCTGGATTTTTTCTAATTTTTGTTTTTTTAATATTCACCTCATGACCCTTCACAACAGTTTTTTTTTTATTTGTTCGTCTTTAAAACGAATTTTTTGGTTTTTAAGGTTTTTGCAAAAACCCTATTAAAATTGATAAGTTTTTTACTCTTTTTCTTCAGGCCTATGTTTTGTTTTTAAACTGTGAAAATAAAATTCATTCCTCTATTATTGTTTAGAGCGCTGACGTGAGATTCGTTTCATTTATAATAATTGAAAATAAAGTTGAAAATTAATGAATCAACGAATAAATAATGAATTAGTGATTAATAATAATTATTATTCATCGATCAATGAATTATTCGTTCTTTATTCATTCTTCAATTGGATGTGTGAATTGACAAAACATGTTTAATGAAATTATCGATACAGATTGATATTTGGCCACATCACTATGCAATTCAACTTAGCGAAGGAAAAACCCTGTTGCAACATCGTTTAACGATGTTGTTTGTTTTGTTTTGCTTTGCAACCCTTTGAAAAAAAATCCCAAGTCCGTGCCTCATAGATTATATTTTGACCTTACCAATTAATAATCAAAACACACGTAGGTACCTACGTGGGAAATCCCTTTAAAATTATAGTAGGTAGTCGAGTTTTTGTATAATTTAAGCCCACTTTATAGGTTGCATTCTTGTGAGAAATATCGATGCAACAAGGTGTGAAATTACGGCCATTCAAAATAATGAAATATCTTTTGTCGGGTTGGTCAAAAAGCGAGTTCGTTGTACGATTTTTATTTGATTTTTTCGATTTTACTGTGTTTTTTTTTTTTTTTTTCTTCAAAGCTAATGAAAAAAATGCGCCGCACAAATCACTCACACGCTTTACTTCGTCGTAGTGGCCGTTATGCTCGGATTCACAGTCTCCTCAAACGTGAAGCTGACAATAAAAGGTATATTTCTCTTATACCTACAGCTACAGCTTATGCCAGGGCGTATGGCAATAGCGTGAAAATACAACACTGATGGTTCGTGCTCGAATTAGAAACCAATTAGTCGTGGCTCATTAAGTCGAATTAAATTACTAATATAAAAGTGGGAAATAAAATAAGAAGTAAAAGAGAGCGGAAAAAATAAAGAAAAAAAAATGGCGGAAAAAAGTATGTAGGTACCTAACGTATATAAAAAAAAAAAAAAAAAAAAAAAGAAAACAGTGGCATACAAAAGAAAGTATAACGTACAATCAAATGAAGTGTTGATAGATTCCGGAGGTATACTTTGAAAAATAAATTATATCGACAATAGATAATGGTTTATAGTTGGGTTATTTTTTTTCTCTATATTTCCCCCCCTCTCCGCATCTTCCAGCCTTTTACTTATTCGGGAACTGTTTAAATACCTACGGAAAAAGTTATCATTATAACGGTGACAGTGGCTGCTGCTACTGCTGTTGTTGCTGCTGCTGCTGCTGCATCGACCAACAAATGTTCGATTGTCCACCAGTGGCACGCACGCGTGTCTTCATTGCGTGAAGGTATTTAAAAATTAATTTTTTTTGTTTTTTTTTTTCTTCCACTTCGACAGTAGATACACACTGCTAAAGTGATATTTTTTTCTCAAAAAAGCGATTTTTTTTTTTGTCTCTTCGTCTTTTTGGACAGCGAAGGTGACGAAAAACAAATTACACGTTGGTTACACGATTAAATTCCTTCGCGCACCTTCTATCGATTTTATATTAGTTCTTTTTAACCGATAGATATCAATTTTACAACCTTCATTCGTTTTTTGTTTTTTTTTTTTGTTTTTTGCAGACTTTCATTCGGTTTACGCTAGTTTAGGTTTGTCCAACTTCATTCTGAACCACAAGAAGTGAAATGTTTTTGTAAAAAAGCCTCTATTGTCTTAATGCAGGTTGATTTTCTTGAACAGGGAGAAATATTCTTTTTATATTATTTTATTCGGTACGTGCGCAGGATAAGGTATAATCAATAGGCTCAGCGTAAAATCACTCGGATTTATGTGAAAGACTTAAAACTATGATTTTCAGCGTGGAACGTATTTTCGATGCGGTTATTTCGCTAGAAATCTTTTCCTTAACTACGTAACGTCATAAAAATGCGTTACGTCATTAAAATACGAGGTGCGAACTCGAGAAGGTTCCTCAAAGCGAAACTTTTCGAAAGACACCTGACTGTATGACGTCATAATTTGTGTTGAAAATCTCGAGCCGAGTTGGTCCATTGGTGAATGGGGGCGTAAAGGCCCCCAGTTAGAATCAGTTGAATTTATTTTGGTTACGTTTTTACAATTCTTGTGAAGTAGACAATGAGTAAAAGCAAAACCAATATTCTTGGTCATGGTATTACGCAGTCAAATCTAGGTTCAAGTTTTAGTCTTGGTATTCCACAGTCAGTATTTGCCTCTGTTTTGGTCGAGTAAAATCTCTTGTTCCTAGACTTAGTTCTGCTTACAAGATTTTTACTGTTCTATGCTAATAGCTGAATTAAACGTACCAAAGGTGAAAGACGAAAACCTGTTTCACTGATCACTAATTTTGTGTTGGGGATACCAAACTGAAAAGTCCAGAAATAGATTCCTTGGCCACAGGCCTAGGTAAGGGTGCCCCTGGAGGCGTGAAACGTCTCAGTAAACAACAACAAAATGTTGACACCAAAACATAATGTATCTTTATCGGTATAGGTGATATTGTGAGAGAGAGGGGGTAATTAACGGTGATATTGAGGGAGAAAGGGAGTAGAGGAAAGACTGAGTGGATGTGATCCCATCTCCCTACGATGGAGCTATCTGCGCCCTTATGCTTCCGGTTAGGTACAAAGAGTCAAGCTTCACTTTTATTGCAAACGATTCATGTAGGTATTTCATAAAATCTACCGAAATTTAAAGTTGTCTAATTCTGATAGATATACTTTTCAAAACTTCAGATAATGATTAAAAATAATTATCTTGTTATTTTACCTTTCCGTCCAGCATAACGAATCTTCGCGATATCTGAAATGCAAACAAAAAAATAATTAAAAAAGTAATATAATATCAATCCTTAGCAGAATTAATAAAACAATAACCGTGAAAAAATTATATTATACTTTTTTTTAGGCCTCCTATTGTTTTGTTTTGTTTTTTTTTTTTTTTGGTTTTTTTCACCATTCCATCGTAATAGCCAATAACACAGTACCTACCTGTAACTGCAACATATTAACTTCCATATTTGATTTTACGAATAAACTGATAAAACTCTAGATAACAATGATTTTTACTATGGCTCTTTATTTATTTACTCATTTTATTTACTTATTTTATATATTTATTTATTTATACTTTTTTTTTTTTTTTTTTTGCAATATGCAGTGTGTATAAGTTCGTATCGATATTTTTTGCTTTTTTATGTGACAAAATGATCGATTCTACGCTTATCATTGACCATTTTAACAACGAACAAACTATGCTGCTCATTCTCCTTAAATGGATAATCTAGTGAAAAAAAAAAAAAAAAAAAAAAAGATTTAAAAAAATGAAGACAAAAAAAATAAAAAAAAGAAAGGAAAAAAATCTATCAGGGAGGTATGCGACGCAATTCCGCGATATATGGACTAGATGCCCCTGTTTTAATTATCATTCTTAATAAATGAAAAAAAGAAAACATGCTCTTACAAAAAAAAAAAAAAAAAAAAAAAAAAAAGCGAAATACGATAAACAATACTACTGATGGAGTAATCTCTATTTAATGCCGGTTGTTTATGTTTACGAAGTAATATGGGGTTTTCAGTTAGCTGTTAAATGCTTGTTATACCTGTGCATATCGCTTTTAGATACGTTTATGGAGAGAAATAGGTGTGGTTCTGGCAAATCACACGTTCTACCTTCGTCTGCTCTACGAATAGCGTCTACCTGTCTAGGTATGCTTTCAATCTTCACACATAAATTGGGAATGAAAATTGTTCATGAACTGCACGCAGCAATCATTTTTGGCAACTACCTATAGGTATACAGGTGTACGTGTACTGAAATATTATTTTGTTTAGTTTCAGTTTGTGCCACTTCGAAGGGCTTGTGTATTAATTCGAATTTTAAATTGATGAATATTAAAGAAATTTACAAAAAGGTGGTTAAAAATTGTCTGCCACCAAATCTACGTCCAGTAAATTCGTCTTATTTTCTTCGTTTAATTAAAAACTAATGCTTTTCAGATTCCAATTAAATCAAAGGTTTCATTTACCAGCCACTCGTTCAACACTAAGATTATTCATCATAATAAACACAAAACAACTGACGTTTCTTTTCTTTTTTTTTAATCAATGGACAAACATCAGACGAAAACAAAAACGTTTTTGTTTACATTTGGTGTCCATGGTGTGATGAAAGGCCACAAATTAATACCGGGCTCTTTTTCGTTAAGATGTAGATTATAGACGAAGCACCAATTTTGAAATAAAAAAAAAAAAAAAATTGGCCAAAACTGGAAAATTATATTTCCATTTTTTATCAGTTAGTAGTAGATTTCATTACTTAGCAGAGTCAGCATTGACTATACACATATGTACTTTCTTGACGAGCCAATGTTAAATTTTTTCCACCAAACTTGCATCCGAGAAATGGATCCCACCAATAGGTTTTGCTGCTGTTGTAGGATCCGAGTTTAAAAGAGATTAACAAAGAAGTACAAAACCATTCACGTTTACCTTTGTGAGTAGTAAACAACGCTTTTTCAAAGGTTTTTAATTTCTGTTGTCTATAACAGCCAATTTTTTGGGTATAGTTTTTTTATGATACCTAATGAAAACAAAAAAAAATATTTGAAGAAAAATTTGGAACAATATTTGGAAAAAGAGAAGATACTGCTGACGTATCATTGTTTTTTAAAAACGAACGAGATTTATGGCGTAAAACTTCTCCATAAGGTTTGTCAGTCTTATATAATATATTCAGTCAACGGTTGAACCTTAAGGATTACTCCCTCCAGATTTATGGGTTTAGCCCATGTACTACAAACGGCTCGGTTTTTGTTAAAATGTATGATATGGCGCAAATGTACCCTAGGCAACATATGGTTGGTGCATTCGTCCTGTAGCCGTGTACTCGTATATTACCATTAATCAGACTTGGTAGGTAGACTTATCTGATAGAGATTGGTGGTATCGATCAGAATGCCGACATGAAAACTAATTTAACAAGTTTGAAATTTTTAGCCAAATACTCATAAAGTTTCTGACATTTGAATTTTTCTTGTGAAAAGGAGAACAAAATTCTCAAGTCCCAACTCACAATATCTGTACCATCAATGGAATAGGTATTTATTAACAGGATACTCAAAACCAGAAAACAAATATTCGTTTTGAGAAGAAATTCAGACTTTATAGTCAAAAAAAAATAGGTAACTCTGCAAGTATTTTCATCGTTGAAGAATTTGATTATGAAATCAAAACGTGTTCGCCACTACAGACGAACTCACGGAGGATAATTCACTGCACCTACCAAAACTGATGATTCATGACTTTTGTAGCAAATTAAAAAACACTCAGTAAATATTGTTAAGAATGAAATAAAATTAAGCAGTCCGCAATGCGACAACAATTCCTCAAAAGACAAATAAACGAGTAAATTCGGTGAAGACGTTGAAATAATATACTTACGGACGGTACCAAAATACTTTTACGATAATGAACCTCATTTCTTATTTTTTTCCCCCTTGATATATGGTTTAACACACGCTGAAGTAATAAATTTTGAGTAAAATTACATCGCGTTAACGACAACGTGGCTGAAAATGGCTGAGAAGAGATTAACAAAAAAAAAAAAAACAAAAAAGTGTAACAACAGTCAAACAGAAAAAAAGAATAAAAATAATGTGTTTACGAGGTTTATAAGTAATTTGCATGGTAGATAGTTTAGGCGTACGAAGATAATCAATTTTCCGTGTGTTAAACATGATAATAATTATGTTTTATTTAAGAAAAAATAATAAAAATCACATACGGGCTAGTTGTGTGGTATTTTGGCAAAGACATATGAAAGAAGAATAAAAAAAATATTCTAGTAATTTGAACTGATGTTCATCACAGAAGGACGATGTATGGTGTTAAGTTAACAAATTAGTATTATCATTTAGAGACATGTTCGCTGAAGAATTTTCTTTTGACAAGGAGATGCAAATACTGTCGCCAAAGACACATAAAAAATATAGGTTAACGTGGAAGCTTGCTCCGAATATTTTACTGACAGATACCGATGGAAAAAAGCTTCCAGTGTGGAGAAAATATAATTTTGAAAATAAAAGTTAAAGTGCTACGGAAGGAATAACATTCCTGTATCAACTATTTTCTTTGCTAATGTAAAATTTGTGGGACACGCACAGGAATGGGTGACAACAGGCTAACTAAACTCTTCCAACGTCAAGCACACTTTTATACTTAATATTCTAACTGAGCATGAAACAGTAGATACGTTAATTCCATAAAAATGCTTCAGTTAATACGTAGCCTAGCAAAAACCATAACGACAATTCTGCTGCAATACGCTCCTTCACAGTATCTTCAAATTCATAAGGCTTGGGCTATCCGTTGGCGGAAGTAATTTCCAAATTTATAGGCTACGCCTATTTTCAGGAGAAGGCCTTTGCAATATTCAAATTTTCTGTTTCTTTAAGAGTAGGTCTAGGTGCCATCTTTCACTTATCAGATAGTACTTAGTTTGGTATTAGTTTCATAAAAAAAAACTAAAACATCTCTAGACTGGTAGACTACACTTATATATGTTCCAGGTTTATATTATTCATCTGAAGGAGGCTACAACGCTGCATTAATCGCACATGCGTGTATTTTTCAAATGACGTAACGTATTTTCGATTAACACAAAATGTCGTAATTCGCGTTATTGTATAGGATGTTTCCTGTGAAGTTCTCTGAACTTTGACGACTGATAGTACACCTCACGAAAATTAAAAAAGGTTTAATAAACATGCGAATCATTCTCAATCTTTAGAAAGAAAAATATTAGGAAGTTTTCTTTGAAATTTGGATTTTACCATGTGAACCCATAATATTTATTAAAAGTAAGAAAAAAGGTTTTTTTTACTGTAGCCTTATATTGTACTGTACAAAAGTAGTGTCAGTATTGCCAAAGATTTAGCTAATTATCAAAATTCGTTGCAATGATAATCAAGATACGGTGAAATTGAAGAAGACATTTTTTGTTCCTCGTGGTGAGTACTACGCTGTAGGTATAAATTACATAAACGAATCTCAATTTTAAAGTAAGTTTGTTCATGCGATACTCGTACTTTTGGTATAGGCCTGTATCTAGTTCCGTAATCGTAGAGAATAAGGCAACTGTTTATTAAAAACTAGGGGGCTTCGCCCCCTGGCCGCTTCACAGCCCAACTCCCTCTGGTGTTGCTTTCTCTCGGCGCTTCGCGCCTCGAGATTCAGTAAATCAAAAATAAACTATGAATTTAAAAAATGTTTATTTATCCGACAAAAAAAAATATGTGAAACTAAATTATAATACGAACTTAATTATAATTTAAAATTAAAATAAAAAAACAACTAAACTATGCCAATTTGTCTTATTTTCGAAATTTTATTCACCGAAGTACTTCTTTATATACCACATTCGTGGTTCTCTTCTCAGGTGCTAATATTATATGATAGTGACATACCTCTAAAATTTCAAGTCATTCGGTGCAGTTGTTTTAGCAGAGCGATAATGAGTCAGTGAGTCAGTGAGTCAGGACTCTATTTTATTAATATAGATTTCTTATTTGCTTTGAGGAGCATTATCAACGGTGACAGTGGGGGAGGCCTATCAGGAAACACCCCATTGGAGAACATTCCTCAGTATTCAGCTCGTCGTTAAGTAATAATCATTTAGGCTACATCGAAAAAATTCCGTAAGTTGATACCTGAAGTGATTATTTTTTACTGTATTGATCATAATCTCCGAATAATTAGTGATAACTTATTCCAAATTATCATCTCGTTCATTTAAAAATGTTCATAAAATTATAGGTACTCACTTGAAGGAGGGATGAGAAAGTTTTCGGGAGATATGGCGACAAATTGCCTCTGAGTTTTCTATCGCGCTTTTTCTGTCGTTTTCAACGTACCTATTCATTTCATGTAATTTCTAATCTGTTATTTGTGTCCGCCAACTTTGGTAAACACTACTCTGAATTATCAACTTGGTACCATTATGCCATGAAGGTATTCGTTACTCAGGTTATCCTTCAAAACATCTTTCAGCCTGAATAAATTATTGAAGTCAGCGCTTGTATCTTATCAAAAATCAAAGAATTTCTAGGTCCATAGTCACCGAAAAATTTCTGTGTTTCAGCAAATATGAATTTCGAACAGCCATCGTATATGTTATGACCATTTACACGATACACGAGTAGGATAAACAATTTACTTTTGGAAGAATAAATGAAATTTCCAACAAAAAAAAAAAGAGCACTAGATACCTTACTGGTTTCACTCAAACTAAAAGTCAGAATATTGTATCAAAAACAGACAGTCGGCTTTTCTATATAACCACTGACAACGAATATGTATAGATACGGCATGGGCGTAGCCAAAGGGCCAGGAAGGGGTCCGAGACCCCTCCATAAATTTACAGAAAAAAATATTTTTTTCAAAGAAAAATTCAAGACCACACCCCTTCTCGCTATTTTTTGGGGGAGAGGTGTTCTGGGAAATATTTATATAAGCCCTCCTACCTAAAATCCTGCCTACGTCCATACGATACGGTTTCATTATATTTTCCCGCAAACTATACTTTTAAATGTTTCATTCCTTTTTCGCCTCTGATAAAAGCAATATCAACGAATTCAATCATAATTTCGATACTGAAAGTGACGACGACCGGATGATAATACGCCATCGAACAGCTTACCGCGACTTAACAATCGCATTTTCGAAACAGTACATCAGGATGAAAATATCTGGCAATGAAAGAGTGGAAAGGGTGAAAGAATTGCCAAAAATAAAAAATAAAAAAAAATAAAGAAAAAGGGAAAAAACTCGTAAAACTTGCCCTAAAAAACCACTTTCCTCTATACCAGTGTCCTCAAATACGTTAAAAGATCGACAGTGTTCGTTTGCCAGTTTAGTGAATGTATACATACCCTACACATACTTACTGCATTGTGTATATATATATATATATATATATATTATGTATTTGTATGTGGGGTATTCGACATCCACTCGAAGCTTACGAAAGATACGAAAGTGGAAATTTTTCGCTCGGGAATGGGTAGCACTGTCATCCTACAGTCTCTCACTTAAGCATTGATGGGTGAGGAGAAGTAAAGGATACGAGGTGTCATTTTTTGAGGGAGAAAGAAAGAGCGAAAGTGTGAGGGACGGGCGAACGGGAAAGTTATCGTTACGGGGTGGGGTTGCAGCAGGGTGAAGGGTTTTGGTTTCGGTTATTGTCATCGGGCGCGAAAAATAAAGAAGAAAAAGAGGAAAAAAAAAAAAAAAAAAAGCAGAAGTTCTTAGCTCCGGCGAATCTAATAACGCCAACGAACACAAATACCACACAAATCACCCGAAACGACTTATCTTCTACAACAGGAAAAAGCTTTTTATGCTCTTCTCTTCGTCGTCGGAGGAAGATTGAAGCGAGACAACCGTAGGTTCAATAAAGCAAAAGAGACGTGGTCTTTTTTGTCGTCGGAATGGGGAAAATGCCGATTCCCTCGGCTTTTGAATATGATTTATTTCCACTTTAAATGATCTTGTTAATAAACACGACAAATATCTTGGGTACACGCCCCTTATTGTTATTTGCATTTTTTTTTTTTTTTTTGTAATAAAAAAATACCTTTTTTTTTTTTTTTTACTCGATCATTCCTAAATCGTGCATAAAAAGCTATAGAGGAGGGGTGTAAAATTAAAATAAAGTCAGTATTTTTATTCGTTCAATTACTGAAAATTTTTTCGAAATAGACCGCCGAGTGGAGAGAAAAATTTTATGAAAATTGGTGCCTCTATCGCAAGTGTCGAAATTACTTTTATAATATGGCTGTAATAAAGAGCTTAGCATTGGTGAGACGGGAGTTTCAAAGGGCTGATGTGGGAGATAATTTTATCGCCCTCGTCGAAGTCGTAATTCGAAGCTATCTAATTGGACTAGCCCAAAAAAAAAAAGAACAAAAAGATAAATAAAAACAAGCTTGAGAACATTAAACTTAATCTTGGATAAGTAATTGTGCGATATCAGCGATGAAGCAAATTTCGATTGAAAACGATATTTTTTTGATGTTGTAATCAAAAGTAAATGAAGAAAATTTTCATCGGTAGATACAAAATAATTGTAGCCTTGGCTTCAAGTCATAGACAACCATGTCGTTTCTTCAGAAATTTAAAGTTGAGATGTTGCGTAGACAACGAGTGGGAACTGAAACAGACGATTACTTCATGGGTGTGTAATGAATGTTTAACTTAATCTCGTTTTTACCATATTACAATAATAATTCGAAATTACAATCGACTTGCAGTCTATAAATACAATTATTATTCGGTTTCACTTTTCTCTGAATTTTCCCGAAGACTAGAAGGAAACTATAATGGTTTGATAATCACGCAACCCCAACTCTAAAGCTAACCTTGAAAATGCCCTCAAAACTGAATTAAAATTTGTCCAGTGGTATGAATTAGAGTGAAATGATTCAAGATCAACTTTACTGTCAATTGCAATCATTTATTATAAGCTTTTATTCTACTCGCTACTGCGATTTTAAAATATACCAATACTGCAGCCAGCCTTCCGCAACGAAATAATACTTATTTATTTCGGATAAAGCTGAAGCCAAAAAAAATAAAAAAAATAAAAGCCTATTTTAACTACAGTAAACTCAGGAGGTGAAGTGTGTACAGTAATTGGTGTAATTAAGGTAATGACATTCTCTTTGAAAAAGTTTTAACCTTCATAATTATTTTTAAAATCTAGTTACCTAGATCTGGATGACATCAAAGATGACCAATTAATGTATTATTTCACCGTATGAAGATATCATTTTCAAAAAAATTATTTTCATATTTTTCATATATACTAATTTATGACATAAAATTCGGTATTTCTTCTGATCTTTCGTATTTGAAGTGATGCCTGTCTCGGTTAATGCAAAAATTTTTCTCTGGTTTCTAGACATCAGTAAGTTAATTATAACTTACTAATTTTCCCACTAACAGAACCTACTGGCCTCATGTGAAGCAGAGTTCACACCTACAGAATTCATAAAATCGATCAACTATTTTGAAAAAAATAACTGTTCGGATACGTTTTAACTTTTATTCATCGTGCCTTATCTCCCTCCTTTACCTACGTTTTCGTATCGCCACGTTTTTCCCCACTAGCCTATAGTTTCGTTTTTGTTTCTATCGAGTCTTAGTTTTTGTCGTCTGTAAAATGTTTTTTATTATACGTTTTTCTCTCGATCAGCTTGGTTTTAAATATTCTTTTAATAATTTCGTTTTTTAAATTCAATGGTTTAGCCTCACATTTTGGTCCTTCGGGCCTCGTTTTTTTTGCTCTTTCATTTTTTTCACTCGCTTTTTTACTTTGTGCCTTTGGTGGTTCCTGCTTTTTTCATTTTCGTCGATGTTGGAGTTGGTCATTGTTTTGGTTGCTGTCATTTTCTTTCGTCGTTGGGACTAATTCAGTCATTTATTCATTTTGGAGCTGCAACCAGTTCATTCAACTGTTATCATTTTCATATCGTCTGCTGAGCTCTCCATTACACTGACGCTGATCGAATATTGAATTGCCGCATTGAGAAACTATTGTTGTTGTCGCCTGTACTTTCTATACGTTCTGCACACGCTAGTCAGTCGCTGCCGAATAATAATTTGCACTACACGTTGGATCGATTTCGTCGTTATTTTATTCGCTACACAATTGGCTACTATTAAAGTAAGTCAATTTTTCCATCGTATATGTACCTCCGAAGCGAGTCGTCAATTGTGCAGTATTAATTACCCTTGTTTGTTGCCGTTGCGGTATATACAATCTATTGGCACGTGCTACAAGATACGCTATCCTGTCGAATCATTCCTGCCTTAGTGAGATCTCGTTGTACCTGGAAGAGCTAGCTGTTGCGAAGCAGATCGCTGATATCACCAATCGTGCATGTCGTTATTTACTATTTTTACTATTTTTCGTCGTTAATATTTATTGATTTGTCGCTATTTACGCTAATTTAATATGTCTCGTGCTGAGTCGTCGTCTAGCATCTCTCTACAAGAAATTCAGCGTGCTCGTCGTATTACGCGCCGATCCGTTAATCGGTTACGCGATTCTCTCGCCTTAATTGCCAAAAAACCCACTACCGTCGAATCTTGTAACGATTTAGAGGCTACCCTTATCGAATTTAATGCGCATCGTGCCGAGTACAAACGCCTTACTGATCACGAACTCGAGGAGACTGATTTTGAAGGAAAATCTCAATCAGAAATCGAAAAATTCGAGTGCGATTTGTACAAGGAAATAGACGATAATACTAGTGTTACAATTAAGTACAGTAGTTTGCTCAAATCCTTGCGTGAGGGTTTATCCGTTACTAAGTCCAGAGATTCGCTCTTGGACACGTCGTTTCGCCAGCCTTCGAACGGTAATCAAAATAACCCTCCAGATATTCACCTACCTAAAATCGAAGTCCACAAATTTAATGGGGATAAGCGAAATTTTCTCGAATGGAGAGGTTTGTTTCAGAACCTAATTCATGCCGCACCACCCGAAAAATTGTCGAATGTTTGTAAGCTTTACTACTTGAAACTTGCAATGGTTGATAAGGCAGCAGACATTCTTCAAGGTTACAAAAATGAAGATAGTGCGTATCCCGAAGCATGGGCCTATCTTAACTCTCGTTATGATAACCGTCGCGCAATTATTCGTACTCACTTCTCTGATTTGCTCGCTCTTAAAACTATTAAGAATGAAAGTGAGATTCGAACTCTCCTCGATCGAATTAATTGCATCGTTCGCTCTCTTAAAATTTGTGGTGAAGACACAGAGGTTGGTTGCATGAATTCGTTTCTCTGTTACTATATATCGACCAAATTAGATACTCGTACTTGTCGTGATTTTGAAACTACGGTTACCGAAACTAATTCATACCCGAGATTCAAAACGCTTCTCACTTTTCTACAAAATCGTTCATTTTTCTACGAAGATTCAGCTGATGATAATCGCAAGTCTGAAAAACAAGAACCGTCGAAAAAATCCTTTGCCGTCGCTAATCGAACATCGTCGTCTGAACCTTCATCAACTTTCAGTTGCAACGTATGCAAAGAACCTCATCGTACCTTTGAGTGTGAACAGTACAAGGCAAAGTCGCCCAAAGATCGACATGAATTGGTCAAAAAGCTGAATTTGTGCCAGAACTGTTTAGCAAAAGGTCATACAGTTTCTGCTTGTAAATCAAAATACTCTTGCTCGTCGTGTAATCATCGCCATCACTCGTCATTACATTTTTTGCCCAAACCTTCCGAATCTACTCCGGAAACAAACAGCAGTTCCTCGTCGTCGGCTCCAGCAACTCTACTCGCTTCGATGAATATCAACAAAGCTGAAGAGCTAATTATCCTTCCATCTGCTGTAGTACGTTTCCGCTGTGGTGAATTCGAGGGCAAAGCCAGAATTTTATTAGATAGCTGCTCTCAAATCACACTTGTGGCAGATTCATTCGTTCATCGTTTCAAACTAAAGTACCAACCCTTGTCGTCGCCCTCCGATATTAGTGGAGTTGGAGGCCCCGTTAGCGCTACAAATTTCGTATCGCTACAACTTAGCTCTCGTTTTGAAGATTTTGCACTTGATATTGAAGCAAAAGTCGTTCCCGCATCGTCGTTGTCGTACTCTATCAGTCATACATTAGAAGCAGAGAAAGTCACTGCGCTGAAGAAATTTAAGCTAGCTGACCCTGCGTTCTTACAACAAGACCTTCATATCCCTGGCGTCGATATTATCGTCGGAGCAGAGTTCTATGAGCGCTGCATTCAAAATGCATCTTCTAATATAGGAGAGCTTACACTTCGTCGCACCTTCTTTGGTTGGACCATATCAGGACTGCTCGCATTTAAACAAGGTACCAAATCGTCGTTTTTCTGCTCTAACGTTGTTTCTACTGATCTCACAGAACAAGAAATTAGTGAGTCCTTAAAGAAATTTTTGTTCATCGATAACTTTTGTCCTGAACCAACTGATACGAGCACTGATGCTTGTAATCAACATTTTGAGCAGACATACTCTCGAGCAAACGATGGGACATTTATTGTGCGCCTCCCATTCAAACTTGATCGAAACCTGGTAGCTCATAACAGAAATACTGCTGTATCACAGCTACTACGCGTCGAGAAATCGATCACTCCTGAAAATCGTGTCAAATACGAAGCTTTCATGACTGATTACCTGGACCGAGGTCACATGGAACCTGTCAGCAATCACCTCGAGCACGGTTATTATATGCCACATCAGTTTGTAATTAGACCAGATAGCCTTACAACTGATTTTCGCGTCGTTTTTAATGCTTCGTCCAAGGGAAAAGGTTGTTTCTCACTCAATGATGCACTCATGACTGGTCCGGTTATCCAGCGTCAACTCTTCGATATCTTGGTGTCAATGCGCTCTTATCTCTTCGTCTTCTGTGCCGATATTGCTAAAATGTATCGCATGGTGTGGGTACATCCTGATGATCGTCCTATGCAGAGAATCGTTCTGCGTGGTAACAATCAGCATGAGATCCGTGAATTTCAACTGAAGACAGTAACCTACGGCACAGCACCAGCTTCGTTTCTTGTCACTAAATGCTTACAAGTTTTAGCAGATTCAATCTCGTCGACCCATCCCGATGCTGCTTACCATATATCCAACAGTTTTTATATGGATGACTTAATTTGCGGTACAAATACTCTTTCTCAAGCCATCAATTTGCAGCAAACGATTCACTCTACCTTGTCAACTGCTGGTTTTTTGCTTCGAAAATACTCCTCGAACTCATCGGATCTACTAGATCAAATTAATACAGACTTGCTCGCGTCGTCATTGACACATTCGATTGATACATCACCTATTGTCTCAGTTCTTGGAATTACTTGGGTTCCTACTGAAGAGCACTTTCAAGTTAAGGGTAATCTGTCACCTATTACAGCTGATACAGTCATCACCAAAAGAAAGATGCTTTCTTGTGCCTCTCGAATTTTTGATCCACTAGGCTTCGTCGAACCTGTCACTATTACTGGTAAGTTAATAGTACAGCGGTTGTGGCTAGAAGGTCTCACTTGGGACAGCCCTGTTCCTGAATCGATAGCTCGAGAATTTCGAACCTACTACGAAGATCTTACTAAGCTTATATCGTTTAAAATTCCTCGCTTTTACTTTGGTCAAACTCAAGCTCCACATACTAGTCAACTCATTGGTTTTTCGGATGCTAGCGATGAAGCATACTGCGCCGTCGTTTATCTTCGATCTGTAGCAGCTGATAATACTGTCACTTGCACCTTAGTTGCCTCTCGTACTCGTGTAGCACCTACAAAGACAGTTTCTATACCTCGCCTCGAGCTTCAAGCTGCTGCACTGCTTGCTTCTTTAGTCAATCGTATCGCTCAGAACTTGAAGATAGAAAATTGCAACGTCCATTGCTTTACAGATTCTACCGTTGTTTTGTGCTGGCTGTCTCAGCCGCCCACTAATTGGAAACCGTACGTTGCAAATCGGGTCGCAAAGATTACCACCTTCGTCGCCTTTACTCACTGGTTCTATGTCCACACAGATGCTAACCCAGCCGATTTAGCTACTCGTGGTATTAGCGTTGAGAATTTTTGTAAGACCACCGTATGGTTACAAGGACCTAATTTTCTGTATTCTGAGAATCCCTTCAAGTGCAATGTTATTCCAAATTTGGACACTCACCAATTTTTGGAGCAGCGTAAAGTGAAGTCCTCGTTTCCCACTTTTGTACACTCATCGTTGCTTTCCAGATTTTTGTCATATCGCCACTTAGTCGTCATCGTTGCCTACATTCGTCGTTATAAGCAGAAGGTCATCGATAAAGCAAAATTTGATACTGTCGCCTTAAGCAAAGCAGAATTTGATCTCGCTCATTTGACACTAGTTCGTATTGTACAAAATTCGTACTTTGCTGAAGATATTGCGCGCTTGGACGCACAATTACCGTTGAAGAAGAAAAGTCAACTTCTCAAGCTCGATCCCTATTTTGATGATTCTCGCATCTTACATGTAGGTGGTCGGATTGTGAAATCGTCGTTTTCAGTTGATCGGAAACATCCGGTTATTTTACCTGCCAGATCACCTTTTGCAGTCCTTCTCCTTCGCTATATTCATGAAACTTACTTTCATGCTGGCCGTAAATTTTTAGAATCGTATTTAGCCACTCAGTATTGGCTCATCGGTGGGCGCACCAATCTTATTAAACGGGTTTGCGCCAAATGTGTTACCTGTTGCCGCTTCCGCCAGCAAACCAACGAGCAACTTATGGGACAGCTGCCAGCTGCACGCCTCTCAGTCACTTTTCCATTTGCCTACACTGGCGTTGACTTAGCCGGTCCCTTTGAATGCAAATGCGTCGGACATAGGTCCATCATCAAATATAAATTGTACCTAGCACTGTTCATCTGCCTGACCACAAGGGCAGTCCACTTAGAAATTGTATCAGACTTATCAACTGCGCGATTCTTAGAATGCCTACAGCGCTTCATATCTCGCCGAGGAACACCTGTTCAGCTATCGTCGGATAACGCCACCAATTTTCAAGGTGCTCGAAACTTTTTTATTGATAATATCGAGAAATTTATGTCGTTCGCTACTGATGAAAAATTTTCATGGCAGTTCATACCTCCTCGCGCACCTCATCATGGTGGAGTCTGGGAAGCTGGTATTCGGTCTGCAAAGACCTTCTTATTGAAAACTACTAAAGGTGTTACTTTAACCTTTGAGGAGTACAACACCTTGTTTACTCGCATCGAAGCCATAATGAATTCTCGTCCATTATGCTATGCTGAGCACATCCCACAGGATGCTGAAGTGCTCACTCCTGGTCACTTTCTCATTGGCAGATCATTTACTTCAGTTCCATCGCTCGATACTGATTCTACCCAACCTGTATCTCTGCCTAAGCGTCTCGAGCTTATTAAAAATTCGCTCACCTCCTTTTGGCGTACCTGGAGCAAAAGTTACTTGAATCAACTCCAGCTCCGTCATAAATGGCAGACTGCCTCATCGAATGTCACTGTGGGACAAGTAGTCCTTGTCAAAGAAGATACTCCCCCATTTCAGTGGCCCTTAGGTATTATCACTGCTACGTACCCTGGATCAGATGGTATAGTCCGGGTTGTAGATATTCGTATGCGTGGTCATATATTAAAACGCTCTATTGTAAAAGTTGTTGTCCTTCCGATTGAGACAACCACTTAATTTTTTCTATTAATTTAAGAGTTATTTTTTATTTTTTTTGTTTGTTTTTTCTCTTTTTTAGGGGGGACTGTTCGGATACGTTTTAACTTTTATTCATCGTGCCTTATCTCCCTCCTTTACCTACGTTTTCGTATCGCCACGTTTATCCCCACTAGCCTATAGTTTCGTTTTCGTTTCTATGGAGTCTTAGTTTTTGTCGTCTGTAAAATGTTTTTTATTATACGTTTTTCTCTCGATCAGCTTGGTTTTAAATATTCTTTTAATAATTTCGTTTTTTAAATTCAATGGTTTAGCCTCACAATAACTTTTTAGCTTTGATTGCATAGCACTGGACCAGTAGAGCTCTATGAGACCAATGTACTTTTTAGTGCCAAGACGCGTCGGCGTAAAAGTAGGCAACCCTAGAATACCTTTTGCGTACTTTCAAAGTTTTTCTTGAGTTCACCAATTTAGAATACATTTGATTAAAGCATTCCTTAAATTCACAAGGATAGTGTAAAGGATTGTAGGACAAAGTACATCAAAAGGTACTCAATGGTTGCCTATTTAACGCCAGCACGTCTAACAAGAAATCATCTTCCTTTACTGATCTAGGACTATGAAGTCAAAGGATTTTAGTTATAGAGTATTATTTCAAGCAAGCCTATCCTAATCTTATTTCTACAAGAACTACTTTCTAAAATACTCGTAACAGGGAATCCGTATAGCAGCTTTTAAACGCTTCATTACAAAAACAATATTCAGAAAGGAATTTTAATTTTGATTTACATTCACGAAATTAATTTAAACTTAGAAACTTCAATTGTCACATATAATCTTACTCGTTATACAGAAGACATCATGTGCCACTATATATTATGAATTTGAAAAAACTTCGAATCAGATAAGGCCTTTTTCATATTTTTCAATTTTTGAACTAAAAAAAGCCCACGTCGGATACCTTTTTAAAAGTTAAGATGAAAGAGATAATAGAGTTGACTTCGATGTTACGATTTTCACATTTTCACTTTGTTTTGTTTGAGTAAAGAGAATGTAAACTTGGTAATGCAATTCCCTGCAAAAAAACATAAATTTTCAAGCTGAAAGTTTCGGTTATATGTAAAAAATTTAAACAAATGCAGCCGTCAGCAGTCCCTTCAGTACTCAAACTGGACACCGGAAGGTCAAAAGTTTTTCTTTTCAAATAACAAACTCAAAATCCCACGAAGAGAAAATTCTATCTAATATTTATTTATAAACTTTTTATAATCAATGGTTGACTTTTTGCGTCATTGCAGCAGTCGAAATTATCCTACTCTATAGTCTATTCCGAATAAGAACGACGTGACGTCACAGAAACGTTCACCTTTCACAGCTACGTAAACGCTAAAGTAAATAACGCAGTATATTTCACGCAACATTTGTTGAATATTGTGAACCCTTACCCTTTCTTTTTCCCCTTGTTCATCTGCTCACATGACGTCACGTCGTTTGTGTTCAAGATGGAGTATATAGGTAACAATCATCTGGATAGGTGCATCAATTATAAATTTACTCGGAGTTTATATTGTTTTTACTTTCGAAATTTATTTAAATTTAAAATTAAAATTATACACGATTTTATGTAGTCGTTTGGATTTGGAGGAAAGTAGGTACCAACCTCATTTTAAAGCTGGCATTCGGGCGATCCTTTTTCAAAAAGCATTTTTACAAAAAATAAGGAAAAAGCGCACGAATTTAAAACGATAAGATATTCATTCATACATTATGGTACTCATTCTGCTCACTAATTTGGCCTAGTCCTAAATTTTCAAATTTGATGTTTAGGATTACTTATTTTTTTCTCTTGCAATATTGCTACCAACGAATAGCCTAAGCTCATAATAAAAATTAACTATTTAAGATGGTTGCAGTCAGCCAGCGCGTATTCTTTAATTAATTTATCGGTTCAACCGAGTCGACATAAAAAATTATTTTCGTACAGCATACAAGTGGTGTGTGTTATCTTGTCATTCACTGGATGACGAATGGTCGACGTCAAAAATAAAATTGTTGGGAACTGTCAGTTTTTTTTTTTTTTTTGCTTTTTGCTTTTTTTTGTCAACAAAATTTCTCGACGTTTTTACAACAATATTAATATTAATTTGATATTATCCAAATTTTTCAAAAAAAATATTCGAGATTGATCTGGGTGGTCAAAATTTTGCTTTCGCGTTGTGGCACCGACCACCACTAAACATAATATAAACATGATCCCCTTCCCCTAGTTGATTTATTGAAACAAATCCAGCCGCATGAAAAAAATTCGTATTTTACACCGAATGTAGCCAGCATAACACGTATGTGACATATATTTTGTTAAATTTCGATTCATATTTTGGTCTATTTTTTTGAACAAAACCCATTCTAGACTTTCTATTATAATTTCTGTTTAATAATGATAAATAAAAAAGCTTCGTTTTCTATTCGCGTCGAACTCCTCACGTTAGGGACTTCACGAGGTAAAGTGAGGGATTGTGACAACCCCCTTTGGCCCAAGCTGTTGTAAAAATTTACCTAACGATGTAAGATTTGATCATCGATTACAACCCTCCTCAGACGACATTGTTTCGCGCAGTCCCCACTTCACTCGCTTATTTTGCGGATGGATATTTTATTTTCGCAAAGTCAGCTTTTACAACGACATTTAATTAATCATTAATCATTATAGTAATTACTTAAAATTAGAATGATGAGAACAATTTTTGGGCCATTATCACTGATTACGTTCAAATAATAATACTAAGAGAGATGAGCGAATTTATTCCCTAAACATGAATAGATGATAATGGATAAATGATATTCCAACCTCTGCAAAAGCATTGCATGCTTAGGCTATCTTTAGTCAAGGTTCGCTGATTTTTAGCAGTTTGAAAGTCCAATAAGACGCCTATTGATTATTCAAAGATTCAAATTTTTAAGGAGTAAGAATATTTTTCAGATGACATATGTTCAGTGGCGTGGCTAGCTTTTTTCCAAGATGGGCCATAATGTAGGATAAGGAAAAAATATCACGAACAATATTTTGGGTAAGGGGAGAGCCGGAGGGGTCTGTAATGGCATAAAAGAGATTTGTTTGTAGGAGATAAACCAGTTTATGTGTTACACCTTACATCGGTATATCAATATTATACTGAATATTAATACCTCTAAATGTGAAAAGATTTTAATTAATATCATTCACACTCATATGGAGGACCTTAATTTTTCTGGATTCAGTGTTTAAATAAAATATAACAAGACAATAGATAGTTTAAAAATAATAATTTTGTACATACAGTACAGGTAATTTTAAACAATACAATTTCACAATAAGTGACTGAATGAGTTCTCTTAATAATCAGCATCATCCACACAACAATGTGAATTTATATACACAATTAGGTATATTAGTTTTCACTGTGATTAGTATAAGATAGGTATTAGTGTGTGTGCATAAATGGTAAAAAGGAAGAAGAGTTTGTTGGAAGAAAAATAACAAACTGGAAGAAGAAGAGCCTAATTCGTAAACAATATATTATTATTTACGTAATTCCACATATTTTTGTTCCTGTGTACGAATGTATTTGTCAATGAAATTAAAGACGAATAAATCCATTTCAGGGTCATCATTAAACCCCTTTTTTTCTGAAAAAATTAAAAGCAGGTACGCGCAAGAATTGGTCTCAATGAATTATAAACAGAAGAACAAGAAACATTTTGGAAGGTGATAATTTATAAGTACTTAATGGAAGTTACTTCATTGCAAATAGCGGCGAGGGCAGAAAATAATTTTATTACAATTGTAGAAATATCTTTGGTGGTGCACTTAAACTGAATAAGAATATTTTTTATTTGATATATTATTCTTAATTCCATTTATATTTATAAATCCACAAACTTTGTCAATAAGTATTTGGTCATAAAACACTTCCTTACTTTCACTGTTTTGCTAAGTTAAGTAATCTAATATATTATGCAGAAGTGGAGCAAAAACTTCATCTTGAGTAATATCCATGAATTTCTGGCTCCTTATGCCTATTTCAAATCCAATAGGTTTAAGAGCATTTCTAATGTGCATAAGGTAAATTCTATAATTAGATACCCACGCTTTATTCATATTTTATATAAATTATTAAGTACTCGAAGAAAAAGGTTTAATTTTTACTATTTTAATTATGCGAATGAAATCATTTCAATTTCGTTGAGAAAATATCAAGCTTATAGAATATCACAAATCATAGACTTCAATATTAAAAAACTGAAGATAAATTCATGTTTTTGCGTTATCTTTTCAAATTTTTAAAAGCAACCAATCCATAGGCGGATACAGCCTCTCTGAATGGAGGAGTTGAATTTGAATTTCGTGAGGGAAAATCCAGATTTTATGAGATGAAAAGAGGTGCCGAAGAGAAAAAAGTATTTAGTGTGATTTTTATTTTTTTAATTTTGGGAAGGGGATGATTGCTCCCCCTCAACTCCACATGTAACCGCCTATGAATAAAAGACAATTTTTTAAAAATTATACATAGAGCTGGCATCAGTGAATGAATTAATGTCACACACAATAAGATGGTAGGTAATAACTGCTGAAATTTTTCTCATTAAATGCCAGTCAAATTCAATCAAATTTTTTTTTGTCATAAATTAATCATATTCAAATTTTATTGTATATGTAGCCTACAATATTTATAAATGGAACTATCTAAGTCTTGGAAAGTGTTAATTTGTTTCAGAAATAAATACACTTTTCTTCAAGTCTTAAAATCCTTCAAATCATCGAAAGAGATGTATAGAAGTCCAAGTTCTCTAACCGCATCTTGTTATCAATTAAAAATACACTTTTTGCTAAGGGAAACATAGACCAACAAATTTAAATTTTCAATGTCATTTTCACACGTGTTTTATTTGAATAATGATAGGCGTACATCAGCTTTGTTTGAAATGTCAAAAAAAGGCTACATTCAGAATTTTAGTTCTTTTTTGAATCGGTTCCATCTGACGTTAGTTCAGAGTTCTACTCTGCGGTTTTAGTTTTGTGTCTAATTTAAGAAGTGAAAAACCTCAAAAAAAATAATAACTATCTCAAAAAGAATAATTTAAAGAACTGTTTTGATGAGAAGAAGGCGATAAGACATACAGGGTCCGTGATACAATAATACGGTCATATCCTTCGAATGATAAATGTTTATCAGAACTTACTCACCGATAGGGTCAGAAAATTCGATATTTTTTGAGAAAATGTTTTTTTTTTTTTCGAGTTGAGCAGCCTTTTCAGAGAACTAATGCCACACTTTTCCGAATTAAACAGCTTGTTTTTAGAATGTTCTAAATTTACATACCTACTGTTTTTCCCGCAGAACAAACGTATTACTACTTTTATGATGCCAGAAGGAATCAGAAGTATCATTAGGAGAAAATGAATAACAATTAAATCAGTAGCAAAATAATAATCGTAAAATTAAAAACAAACGACTTCATTAAATTTATAATCTACACCTAATTGCCTTTATAAAAGTGACGTAAAACACACAAAAAAGGTAATAAGAAATAAAGAAAAAAAGAAAGAAAAAGACGAGAAATTGTGAAAATGAAAAGCTAGTAAAAAGAACACGCGCAAGTTCTAAATCTTGTAAAAGGAAAATTAATTTGTCGTTGGTGAAATAAATATAGGTACCGTCTTTTATGAGTTGTATTTTTCGAAAAAAATTATATAGTTTGATAATTTAATAATTCAAAAAGGAAAAATTGAGGGAATACTCAGGGTAAAAAGAAAAAAAGACAGTTACATAATAGTACAAAAAAAGGGAAAAAAAAGTTGACGTTTTTATCACGCTAATAATAAGCGTTACTATTATGCGCAACAGGATCATATTTGTGGGTTCTATATTTCCGATGCTATCTGTTGGAGGTTTTTTTCTCTCTCTCTCTCTCTCTCTCTCTCTCTCTCTCTCTCTCTCTCTCTCTGTCTCTCCATCTTTTATGAGAATACCGACAGACAGTTACTGCCACCTGTGGACAACGTGAAAAAAAAAAAAAAAAGAAGACAGAAAATGACTCTTCACGAAATATTTATAACTCACCCATTACTATTTAATGGGTCTGTTGTCACATTATCTGATTCGTGAACACACGTCTAGAAGAAATTAAAATTGATATACTGTACATCAACCCTTCACCGAAAGTACAGAAAAAAAAAAAAAAAGAAATCTTTTAAAAAAAATGAATACAAGTAAAAAACAACAACAATGTAGCAATTACATTAATTGGTATTTTTCTCAGCGGCTTCTTATCATGTTGCAAAAATTTTTTCCGCACTTGAAACGACGAGAAAAAAAATATATAAAGGTGACTAAAATAGATTTTTGAAAACTGTTTACTAAACATTTAATGCAAATTTGAAGTTGAAACACATCATTAACGCACCAAAAAAAAAAAGAAATTTTACGTAGAGCAAGTACAGGTATATATTAGGTGCTTCGAGGTTTGGTTGGGATTGAATACTACAATATTCAGGTAGAAAAGTAGAGAGAAGAGACTTTAGAAATATAAGTAACATCGGTATAAAATGCGGGGGGGGGAGAGAAAAATAAATTGAAAGGTGTGGACAAATAAGGAGCTGTGGGGAAAATAAGTAACATGAAAAGGAAGTGCGGTAGAAATTGGTTACAACGAATTCCAGTGACTGCGAAACTTGTTTGTTGTAGCCGGAGTTTGTAGAGACTGGTAGCTGGCTACAGCAATCAGATTGCCGTAGCCTGATGGTTGTAATGGATGTGTGGATTTATAAAATAACAACACTTGAAGCGCTGCTTTAGCTTATGCTGGCACACAGAGCTTCTGCCAAACCAGGACCAGTACGTTATCTCTTAGCGGAGAATCTTACTCTTCTGTTGAATAGTTAAAAATGCATGTAGCACTGAAAATGAGAGAGAACACACCAACTAAAATACAAAATAGGATAAATATTGGTAGGCCTACACAGTCACAATTTTTGGTGGAAGATTCTTACAATTAATTAGGTATATGATCAAAACTTGTTTTCTCCAAAGGTGCGTATTCACTTGGCGAACGAGCACAAATAAACGCACGCAAACTGTGGAAAAAGAGTCAATTTGCCGAATGGAATACCCGTCTGCAAACAGCGGCAAATGGGCGCCCAAAATTCCTACCTACCACCCGCTGAGTGTTTGTATTTTTAATGTAAATTTTGTTAGGGCCTGTTGCCATC
Source organism: Ericerus pela (assembly GCA_011428145.1). Lineage (NCBI taxonomy): Eukaryota > Metazoa > Arthropoda > Insecta > Hemiptera > Coccidae > Ericerus > Ericerus pela. The sequence goes on from WOFM01000512.1 coordinate 1,386,867, forward strand.
ATTTGTCTTGGGAATACGCACGCACCTTGAGACCCAGGAGTAGTGGGAGAAAGTGGGAAAGAAAAAATACAAAGGATGATACAATGTGGAGCTGCATCTAGCTCCATGTCCCCAGATCCTCACCTAACGAAAATTTAAAATTCAATAAATGTATTCGTTTGTGCTACGTTTGTGCTGGTTTGTGCTGAAATTTTCATCGTTTGTGCTATTTTCCTAAAAGAGTTATTCAAGAAAAACGTTTTCAAGGTCAGTGAGGAGCTAGAGACATGTTCCCCCACACCAAGAAGCAATCGAAAATTTCAATATGGCATTTGTTTGTGCTACGTTTGTGCTGGTTTGTGCTGCTATTTTTTTCGTTTGTGCTACAACCCCCTACCCCCTAGGGCAAATGAAAATTTTATATATGGTGGAATTTCAAAACTGCTGAAATTAATTGAAAGTGGGGTGAATCGTTTGTGCTACGTTTGTGCTGACAGAATATACCAACCACAACCCTCTGACCCCTACCCAAGAGTTATTATTTGGAAAAAACGTTTATGGGGGGGCAAACAAAAATTGTTTCGGAGGGAAACTGAAGTGGCGTCATTTGTTTGTGCTACGTTTGTGCTGACAGAATATACCTATAATACCCAACTTCACCTCTATAGGGGGCCTGTAATTATAAAATAAAGAAAAACAGTTAGGATCAATGACCTGGTGAACTCTAGACATCAAATTGCAAAAAGAATAAATTCAAAAATTTAATGATGGCATTTGTTTGTGCTACGTTTGTTCTGGTTTGTGCTGAAATTTTCATCGTTTGTGCTATTTTCCTAAAAGAGTTATTCAAGAAAAACGTTTTCTAGGTCAGTGAGGAGCTAGAGACATGTTCCCCCACACCAAGAAGCAATCGCAAATTTGAATATGGCATTTGATTGTGCTACATTTGTGCTGGTTTTGCTGCGATTTTTTTCGTTTGTGCTACTACCATAATTACAGGCCCCCTATAGAGGTCAAGTTGGGTATTATAGGTATATTCTGTCAGCACAAACGTAGCACAAACAAATGACGCCACTTCAGTTTCCCTCCGAAACAATTTTTTTTGCCCCCCCCCCATAAACGTTTTTTCCAAATAATAACTCTTTGGTAGGGGTCAAAGGGTTGTGGTTGGTATATTCTGTCAGCACAAACGTAGCACAAACGATTCACCCCACTTTCAATTAATTTCAGCAGTTTTTAACTTCCACCATATATAAAATTTTCATTTGCCCTAGGGGGGAGGGGGTTGTAGCACAAACAAAAAAAATAGCAGCACAAATGTAGCACAAACAAATGCCATCATTAAATTTTTGAATTTATTCTATTTGCAATTTGATGACCAGAGTTCACAAGGTCGTTGAACCTAAGTGTTTATTTTATGAATATAGCCTCCCCATGGAAGGGAGGTAGGGTATTATAGGTATATTCTGTCAGCCCCAACCTAGCACAAATAAATGACGCCACTTCAGTTTCCCTCCGAAACAATTTTTTTTTGCCCCCATAAACGTTTTTTCCAAATAATAGATCTTGGGTAAGGGTCAGAGGGTTGAGGTTGGTATATTCTGTCAGCACAAACGATTCACCCCACTTTCAATTAATTTCAGCAGTTTTGAAATTCCACCATATATAAAATTTTCATTTGCCTTAGGGGGGAGGGGGTTGTAGCACAAACGAAAAAAATCGCAGCACAAACCAGCACAAACGTAGCACAAACAAATGCCATATTCAAATTTGCGATTGCTTCTTGGTGTGGGGGAACATGTCTCTAGCTCCTCACTGACCTAGAAAACGTTTTTCTTGAATAACTCTTTTAGGAAAATAGCACAAACGATGAAAATTTCAGCACAAACCAGCACAAACGTAGCACAAACAAATGCCATCATTAAATTTTTGAATTTATTCTTTTTGCAATTTGATGTCTAGAGTTCACCAGGTCATTGATCCTAACTGTTTTTCTTTATTTTATAATTACAGGCCCCTTATAGAGGGGAAGTTGGGTATTATAGGTATATTCTGTCAGCACAAACGTAGCACAAACAAATGACGCCACTTCAGTTTCCCTCCTAAACAATTTTTTTTTGCCCCCCCATAAATGTTTTTTCCAAATAATAACTCTTTGGTAGGGGTCAAAGGGTTGTGGTTGGTATATTCTGTCAGCACAAACGTAGCACAAACGATTCACCCCACTTTCAATTCATTTCAGCAGTTTTGAAATTCCACCATATATAAAATTTTCATTTGCCCTAGGGGGGAGGGGGTTGTAGCACAAACGAAAAAAATTGCAGCACAAACCAGCACAAACGTAGCACAAACAAATGCCATATTGAAATTTGCGATTGCTTCTTGGTGTGGGGGAACATGTCTCTAGCTCCTCACTGACCTAGAAAACGTTTTTCTTGAATAACTCTTTTAGGAAAATAGCACAAACGATGAAAATTTCAGCACAAACCAGCACAAACGTAGCACAAACGAATACATTTATTGAATTTTAAATTTTCGTTAGGTGAGGATCTGGGGACATGGAGCTGCTGCATCTAGAGAAATGTATGCGTTTGTATGGGAGAGAAAGTGTTTGTGTGGGTGTAACACGTGAAGGACAGAGAGCATGTGTGCGAGTGAAAAGAGAGAAGTTCCGGGATTACCTCATGCCTTCAGGTTTTCATTTACAAATGAAACTGATTGCTTTTTATTAGTGTACAAAGAAAATCAAATACACAGGACATAATTATGCACACCCACAAAAACACAAATTTTGTTGAAATAATTTTGGCTTAATAGTTTCAACTGAATAATCGGAGGGTTGTTCATTTATTATACTTATATATATATACTGTCAATGATTGCAAATTGATCCGTACCAATAACTAACAAATTAACTGTTAGGCTTGTTTCACACGCAAGGATTTTTGCCGCACGGCAAAAAGCTGTCACGGAATTTTGCCCTTAAAATTGATAAGTTTATATGGACGCTTTCACACGTGCCATCCACGGTATTTTATCGGATGGCAGCCGTGTTACAACACCGTCCCAATCTCTAGGCTTATCACGGTGCTGTGCCGTTTTAACAAACATAAAATGAAAACTTGAAAAAATAATTATCTTCTCCTTCACGGCACGGAATTTTATCCGTTGTGTGAAAGCAAAGCTTCATACGCCAAAATTCCAGACAGTTTTTTGCCACGTGGCAAAAATCCTTGCGTGTGAAACAAGCCTTACTCTTACTGGTCATTAAAATCCAATTGTACACTGATTAAATCATACATGGTAATTTTTAGGAGCACAGAAGTGACCGCTGTAAGAATATTAGGATTTGATGGAAAAAGTGGTTTGTCGTGTGAATGAAATTAATGGAATACAAGTGAATGAGTTTGTTGTAGCCGGTTTCACAACTGCACTTGGCACCAAAATCTGTTTGTAGCAGTCAGTATTTTGTAGTAGCCAGATTTGTTGTAGCCGATATTCCTCAACATAGAAGTAAACGGAGTTCTTCCAAGACCAGGTATTTTGATTTTTGTAGGCTGTATAGCCGGTATTTGTTGTAGCGATTTCTACTGTAGTTTTTAATACAAGAGTAAAATTGAATAGGCTTGTATTGACCGACTGGTGATGAGCGAAAGCAATGCCAGAACTAAGAACAAGGTCATCTTGGTCTTCTACCAATAGTCTTATTCCAGATATTGTTCTTGGTGTAGCATAGGCGTGTCTTGATAACAGTCTTGGTGTTGGTCTTAGTACTGTAGCTCTGATTTTAAAAAGTTCAAGATCAAGACCGAGAGTAATTGATGCAAGTCCGAGGCCATAAACAAATGTTCAACATTAGGACCAAAAGAATACGACTACCATGGTGTTGGTCTTGCTTTTTATCACCACTAATTCTTATAAAAATTTAATACACCGTTGTTTTTTTATGGTAACGAAGGATCACCAAATAGTATGCGTAGTCTATTATGTGACAAATGCGCATTTGCAGTATGCGGTAAAGTTATTTCCATACACTGCTAGAATTGGCCACTTTGTGTCC